>JAGFNQ010006766.1:442136-493130 GCA_024364735.1 Boesenbergia rotunda | reverse complement strand
TATCATAATAAATTTTGGAAATAATATGTTTAAGACTTTGATTTCTCTAAATAAAATCATATTAAATTAAGAGATAGATTCCCTTAATTCAACCACATATTATTTTCATGAAAATCTTATTTAAGGAAATATACTCTATAGGAAATAATTTTCCTAATTAATTTTGGAGACAATAATATGTAAGAGCATCACCTCATAAATCAAATAAAGAAATTATCGTTTGAGAATCACCTCAAAAATTTCCAAGATTTGATCATATTTTTTATATATGAAAAATTAATATCAATAACTTAATTTGAATGGCTCCCTGAGGCTAAATCCAAATTAAACATTTGACAATTTAAATTCAATTTAGGAATTTAATTATAACAACTAACTTTAAATTGGATGGCTCCCCGAGGCTCAATCCAAATTAAAGAATTTTATAAATAATTTAATTTCTAATTATGAATTTAAATACCAATTAATATTCCCATAATTTTGTCTAGACTTTCTTGAAAGAAAGTGTCCAAAATTGTGAGCTTTCCATAAATTGAAAGTTTTCAAAAATAAAAGGTTTTCAGAATAATTGTAAGTTTCTGGTACAAAGAAAACTTACGTTTTTCCAAAATTGGAAAGATTCCAAAAATGGAAAGTTTTCACAATTATCATAAAATTTTAGAAACAGAGATATTTCAAAAGTTTGTGAAATTTCATGAGGATTTCTAAATTTTGAAATTCCAAAATCGAAAATTTAACATAATTGAAAAGTTTCCATAATTGAAAATTTTTCAAAATTGAGATCATGATAAAGCATTCCGCAAAACAATTATATGATTATGTCGAACACAAACCTCGCTCTAAGACCACTGTTGGGTCCGGGTGCATGTTGACATGGATACGGGTTCGTAATTTTAAAATTAATCACGTGCAGCGGTAGGTTTAGCATAAATAATTTCTCTAAATCATTTAACCACACATCTAAGCATGCAATTTTATCTTGTGTAGACATGATCATATATTTAAAATTTTTTACAGAAACGTAAACTAATTTACATATTACCTCGTGTAACTCGAAGGAAGAGACGAGATCCAACCGTAAGTGTCCCTTGGAAGCTCCGCCTCTATTCGCGTCCACGGCGAGTATCATCGGGATGACTTCGCAAAGCCACGAGTTTTGTGTTCTCGAGAACTACTAGATTCTCCGAGAACGTGACAAGAAAAATCAAGAGAGAAGTAATCACATCGGAAAAACTCAGTACCAAGGTTGGCCGAAATCACAATTTCGGCGAGAAGGAGGAAGATGACTTGCGCACAATCCCAAGGTGATGATGGCTGGAGAGGAAGATCGTCCCAACGGAAGAACTTCGTCACCCCGGTGCTTCTCCTTGTGCTCACGGCAAGAAGAAGGGAGAAGAACCTTGTGGCCGGCCAAGAGGAAGAAGGGAGGAGAGGGAGAGAGCCCAGGCAAGAATACTTCGATTATTTTTCAAGTCTTGCCTTGGGTCCTTTATATAGTGGCCTCTCAACCGCTAAGTCTCCTTTTTCTTATGGAATAAATTTTCTATGACTTATTCCATCATGCCATATTTTATCATTTTTTTTAATTCATGATAAAAATCAACGAAGTCTCATTTTTCTTATGAAATAAATTTTCTTATCATGGTAAATCAATTCAAGATTGATTTTATAAAATAAAATAAATCAATCCATGGCTCATTTTAATTTCCATGAAAAATAAACCAAATCTTGGTTTATTATATAAAAATTTATATCATCCATAATTTTATAAAACAAACCACACTTGGTTTATTTTATAAATTGAGCCAAAACTTGGTTCTCTCCCTTTGTTGTGGCCGGCCAACCAAAGAGGATGGAGACCCTCTTTGGCCGGCCCATCCAAGCAACGCCCCAATGAATTAAAATTATTTAATTCATCTATTAAGTCTTTAAAAGACTTAGCCATTTTACACTTCCGATGCGTCTCTGAAAAATTCAGATTCGACTTATTGTTTGGCTTAACCAAACCTAATCTCTCTGGATTGGAAAATCTAATTTTCAACTCGTTTTAAATCCCTCGGATTACTCGAAGTGTGTGTGACTAAATAGACTTTCGATTTATGTTGGCCGTCTATAATTAGTCAATTATAGAATGATCATGAGTGGCACCTAGTAGTACATCATGATCCCCAATTAATCGAAAGATCAACGGTTGACCTCAGAAATAATTCTGAAACCCTTCAGCAACTATAATGAATCGTGCCCCATTCCCTTCATCATCTAATACCCACTTGGTTTAGGACATGGTCTATGTGTGTCAGTCCCCACTAGGCTGACTACGTCACACCTAGCCCAAGTAACGCTTTCTCGTCCTACGGATTCTAATTACTCTCATGTATTTAAGAGATTCATACTCTGAACATGTCATGCTCTGGCCAGAGGCTTCGAGTAATAATCCGACGATAGGCCTTGGGTATACATCTCCTCGCAAGGAGTGGTGAATCCTTTGTAGGCTGTTCAAACATTTTCGGGCACTTCGGCTTATACCCAATCATCCTGGGTCCACACCTCCTTGGAGATGCTTGTTTAAGATGTCAAAGTATAAGTCTCCATGACCAAGATGACTTGAACACCACAAGTCAAAGGAACATCGCACTTAAGCTGCAGTAAGAACTTCATTGACATATCTATATGTAGACTACCATATGAAGTTTTATAGCCAGTCACTCCAATGAACTAGTTCCCTTAACTAGCATTCATGTTTATCTCCGGACATCCCAATGTCACCAGCCAGTG
The DNA here is from genome assembly GCA_024364735.1 of Boesenbergia rotunda. Classification (NCBI taxonomy): domain Eukaryota; kingdom Viridiplantae; phylum Streptophyta; class Magnoliopsida; order Zingiberales; family Zingiberaceae; genus Boesenbergia; species Boesenbergia rotunda. Next base: position 490,355 of record JAGFNQ010006766.1, on the reverse strand, counting down.
AGAATCAGCTGATTAGAGAATAACTCATGCTAGTCTCAACAGAATTGATAGTGTCCGTATTTATCAATTCATCGACTAGGGACAATTTCAATACTTCACAATTGCACATGTAGAGATAATCACTAGTTGTGAATTTATCTCAAATTCTCTCATGCTGTGAATTGTATTGCGGACATTCAGTAAATGAGTTTAAGATCTCAATCAAATACATAAACATGTATACTCAAATAGTGAATATTCATTTATTAAAATAAATGATTACAATCATAAGGCGATTGGCTTAGGGCACTTTTCTCATATCACTAACACCTAGGGTTGATATTGTTCATTGTGATGAATCTCTTGATACATCTTATACTGAAATTGATTGTGAAAAACCCATGGAGGCACCTAAAATTGATTTAGTTGAATGTGAAGCATGTTGTGATACATCTTATGTGGAAAATAATTGTGAAAATTCCATAGAGGTACCTGGTATTGATTTTGTTGGTTGTGATACATTTTTTGATACATCTTGTGTAGATGTTGTTCGTGAAAAACTTATAGAGGTACCTATTATTGATTTTAGTGGTTATGATGAATTTCTCGATACATCTTTTGTAGAAACTCACTGCGAAAATTCTATAGAGGTACCTAGCATTGATTTTATTGATTGTGATGCATGTCTTGATATATCTTATTCAGAAATTGATTGTGAAGAACTTATAGAGGTACCGAAAATTGATTTCATTGGATGTGATGTATATCTTGATTCATTTTATGTAGAGGTTGTTTTTATTTCATTCCTTTTTTACCCTGCATGCATGCGGGAGGTATTTTCTTTACATGGTTTTGCAAGATCCCGTAGGTTTCTAGAATGGGTACTCAAACTTAACAGCCTACAACCTCCCGAAAGGAGTTCTAAAGAGCATGCAGTGGGAGGGGTCGAGTTTACTTTGACTTTTAACTATCTACCCCAAGAATGGCTTCTGAACCTTAATCGTCTTCGACCCCCGAAATGTACTTATGCAAGGATAATAAGGGAGAAAGCAGACTATGAGATTGATCATATGAGGATAGTTCTCCCAAGATGGATGCTACGTGCTCTTTACCCAATTTGAAGGGGAGTATTTCTTCTTACACTTTTATTCCATTGTAAATATCACTTTCATGTTTTCAAGCCGTAATTTTTCTTTTACAAGGAATTCTTGCTAATAAATGCTTGAGTAGCTTAGAGAGAATAAAAGTCATTGTAGATACCATTTTATCCCTTTTTGGCATATTACTTCTTGCATGAGTTGGAATAAATGTATCCATCTAGATTTTCTTATATCATTTTAGAGTCCCTTGAAAGCAAATTAAATTTGCTTGTCAAGACTTAGGATTTGAACCAATGGATGAAAATTCTTGTACTACTTAGTTATGGACTCTAGATTGATGATTTGAGATGAATTCTTTTTACCTAGTGAGGATTAGCCTAATATTTGTAATACACACATGTGATTGTACTCTAGAATTTGCTTAGGTTCTTTCAAAGCTATATTTCTATGATTGGACACATTTATAGAGGTAAATCACTTTGTTTCCTTTCTTACATCAATTTTTGCAATTTTGTTGTTGACCTACTCTATATTCCATTTTCCTTCCCTAATCTTCATGTTTATCATAATATTTTCATTGGACTTGGGTACCTTAATATTTCTTGATGTTATTTTGCCCGAGACGGACAAAAGTTTAAGTGTGGGGGAGTGCATTCGGCAACATACAAGCAAGGGTGTCAATTTGAATGGAGTTTTGTATCAAATTTGAGTTGCAAGAAGTGGCTAGGAAAGGTAACATTGGAAGCACCTACATTCCTAAGTATTATTTGATGTTTAAAGTTTTATGAGGCAAGTTCCAAAGGGAAGTGATTAAAATCAGTGATGAATTGCAAGTAGGAAAAAAAAGAGAAAAAGAATGAGTTGTGATCTACATTCATTTGAACAAGTTGAAACTTTCTGAAGGATGATGACATTTCAGATTCCATGAGTTGGAATGGGTAGTGAGAATGATTGAGAAAAATAGAGAAAAGAGACATTTAGCTGCAGAGAAAAAAAATAGAAAAAAATCAGTAGTTGGAAAAAAAATAGAAGAAAGGAAAGAAAAGAAAAAGAAAAGAAAAAGGGAAGGAGAACATGAAGTGGAAGTAAGTGATGGGTTAGTTTTCTGAGTTGAAAAATGAGAACAAGGAGTTATTTGAATGCAAGGGTGAGTTGTTGATTGAAAAGAAGAGAACCTTTGCAGAAGATAGTTCAGAATTTTACAGTGTTCAGCTTCTGTTCAGAGCATGATCGGTCTCCAGACCGATCAGGGAGGTGACTGATCGGTCGGCTGGCCGATCAGTAGTTGTCTAGTCCGAGCAGAAGGGAAGCCAGATCGATCCCCAGTCCGAACAGACAATGTTTGATCGGTCCAGTGACCGATCAGCAGAGGCTGGCACACAACAAAACCTGGGTATAGTTCATTTCAGCATTATTTTCACCCAAACCAGAGACACTATACAATCCCTACTCCTCCACAACTCTGATACATGTAGATTAATACATGAAGAAATGGTCAAAGTGCATTAGGATACATTTTTGGTGCCCAAGTCTTCCATTTACTCTACTTTTTCCATATTTCCTTATCATATCATATTTCTCTTACTTTTCCATATTTTCCTATTATGCTATATTTCTTCTCCATATTTCCTTATAATACCATATTTCTTTTATTTCATTATCATAAGTCATAAGTATCAAAGTTCATCAAGCTCTTATTTCATTTCTATCAATTCATATATTTTCTTTGACATGTTCTAATAAGCTTTTGTAGGTGTGGATCCAAATCAAGAATGATGATGGAGAGTAGATAGTAAGCAAGCCTATGGTAGTACAAGTACCATGATTGTTTATGAGTAAGCTCCACTTTCATTGAAATGTAGAATTTAGGAAGAGAGTCACCTTAAAACTTTCCTTGCAAGGTTTTTTGAGTTAATTCATATCAATGAGTTATGAAGGATGAAGTATGCTAAGTTGTTGATTTAAGGACAAGATACTAGTCCATTGAACTTAGATTTTTGAGAATTGACAACCCTAGGTAATTTTCTTTCAATTGCTTCTAACTATGATTGAGACTAATCTAGGAGGATACATCTTAGGTTAACTAGTTGGCTTGTGCGAGACGCCCAAGAGTAAGTGTGGGGGAGTTGATAATTACCATTTTGTTGATAAATTTAGGCTCTCAAATCCATGTTGTGATCCACTTTTATATGCTTAAGTTTGCATTTATATTAGGTTTCATGTATTTCCTCTATTTTGGCTTTTAATTCAAATCTTCCTATATTTGAGATATTTTTGTCATTAATTGTGAATCTAATTTTGTACACTTCAAATGATCATGGACCTAGATCAGATTGGGTCAAACTTGAGTCAGAATTGGATCAGGATCAAAGTGATCAAGCTTGGATTAATCTGAGTCGTCCAATAAAGAAACGACTAGATCTGAACCATCGGTCAACTTCTGATCATGATCTAAAAATTTGACCGTTGGATCAAATTTGACCACTGATCAAGATCTAGATCTAAAAATTTCTGATCAAGATAGAGTCAATCATGACCACTGATCAAGATCTAAAAATTTCATCCAAATCAGAAGCAATTTGACCGTTGGATCAAGCTCAAGGTGTTCTAGACCATCCAAGCAAGAGAAGGGAAGATCTGGGCCATCCGCCACAGATCTGGTTGATCCGAGCAAAGGACAGGTAGATCAGAGCCACAAATCAAGATCTGGGGAGTTTGGTTCAGATCAGAGAAGATCTGACAGTTGGATGGAGCAAAGAAGATCTCGACCGTTCAAATTCAAATGGTTTTAATTAAAAGAGATTTCCCTCTTCCTCTCCGGGTCGTCGCATCGAGGTCGCGTAGCAGAACATCACTAGATCCAGTTTCTTCTCTGTTCATCTTCGTTTCTTCATCAATTTGTTCCTCGTTTTCTTCCTTAGATCGCGCGCGGCCACATCAACTTGTTTTCTTCTCAAGTTTTCAGATCAAGGAGGTAAATCTTCGTTTAGTTTTGCTAACACATTCGTGTAGCTGAAGGAGCTCAGGAGAGGGTTTCGCCCGGAGATCCATTCCATTGATCACTTACGATTGACCACTGATCTCCATCGACCGAAGCTGAAGGATCGTGCGGAGGGGTTCTCCAAGCTGATCTGAAGGAGTTCGAGCTCGATTGCGAGTCAGCGTATCAAGAAGAAGCTATTCGGTGGCAGCGTTGTAGCTACTGACCGATCGGGTTGATCGGACAGAGAACACTCTGATCAGTCCCGTGACCGATCAGAGGAAGACCTGATCGGTCGGTTGACCGATCAGGAAGAGCAGAGCAGTTCACTCACAGCAAACTGAGCAGAGGAGTTTTCCTTCATTGGTTTTTGAGCTAGGGGGTTCAGAGCTCATCCTTTGTGTGACGGCAAAGGGAAGACTCGATTAGAAACTGAATTGATGTTTATGTTTAGACAATTTCGATTTCAAGCATTTACTTGTTTCAATTGTTCTAGCTTGTTGCCTTCATTTCATGTCAAGTTCTTAAGCCAAGTTTTGTTCTAGCTTTCTTTAATCTGCAATTAGTTCCTGACAATTAATTCTCTGCAATTTATTACCTGTAATTAGTCCTTTAAGTTCAATTCTCTAGTTTGGCTTTAATTGTTGAGTTGCTCCAATAGATTAAGAGTAGTCCTTGCAAGTTCTTTATTTGTACCATGCTTTAGTTGAGTTCATTCTATTCTGTTCCGAATTGCTATTTCATTCCTTATTGATAAAAACCCCCATTTAATCTGGAAAACCCAAAACATCGAATGACAAATAAATTTGCAAGCTCGAGTTAAACATTCATTCAATTAGTCCTTGGAAAAATATGACCTGAGGCCCCTATTCTACATTTCATCTTGCTAGCAAGGGTTTTCAGTTTTATAAATATCTAAATTTGAGTGCTCATCGTGACACTAGTATTGGGCACCATCAAGCGTCTACCACCAAGAAGGTGGACCACCGAGTCCTCCTCAACGGCTCCTCGCCCAGGGAAATGGCCAGTCGAATTTGGCCAATTGGCTGCACCTGGTTCCCCGTGAAACCGAATAAAGGGGTCGCTACCAGGTCCAGCTGAGACTTCTCAATCTGGAGCTGGTCAAACGCTCTTTTATAGAGTATGTTGACCGAGCTGCCAGCGCCCACTATGGTTTGGTGGACTGCATAGTTGGCGATGACGGCTGTTATGACCAGTACGTCATCGGGGGGAACCTCTAACCCTTGCAGATCTTGGGGTCCGAAACTGATATGGGGCCCCTCCGCCTGGGTCATGCTAGTGCCGACTTGGTGAATCTCCAGTCGGTGCACTTGTGCTTTCCGAGCACGGTTGGAGTCTCCCCCCGTCGGTCCGCCCGAAATGACATGCACGCCACCTCTGGCGACATTCTGCTGATTGGCTTATTCTTCTTCCATCTCCTCGCCCCCAGCCTGGTTCCCTTGTGGGAAAAGATTGCGGGCAGCTGGGGGATTTCCTCGCAATTCCTCGGCCACGGGGTCAACATAAGGGCCGCCTTGATTGGCACCCCACCCAGGAGGTGTTTGTCGCCCTCGTCCTCTGGGGGCCGGAGCTCGGCCCCGACCAGCTTGACGACATTCCTCGGTGGCATGCCCATGGCTTTGGTGGAAGGTGTAGTATGGCCTCCATCGGGCAGGGAAACACCGTTGGGCCACCCTGCTGCACATGACGTCGTTCCATACCTACATGCTCGACGGGCCCGCACGGGCTACGAATAGGTCCTCCTGGGGGCCTAGCACCTTGACCGGGGTGGAGGGGTGCTGGGGTGGCCGACTCCTTCCTGCGAGCAGCCTACGCCTCCTCCAAGTTGATATATTTGACGGCCTTGCCCAGAAGGTTATCAAAGGCCTTCGGGGGCTTCATGATCAGCGAGCGGAAAAACTCCCCATCCTGCAGACCCTGGGAGAACCACTGGGTTGCGAACAAGGTCAAATCATATTACAACTGTTGGGACCGGGTGCATGTTGACATGGATGCGGGTTCGTAATTTTAAAAAATTAATTACGTGCAGCGGTAGGTTTAGCATATATAATTTCTCTAATTATTTAACCATACATCTAAGCATGCAATTTTATCTTGTGTAGACATGATCATATATTTAAAATTTTACAGAAACGTAAACTAATTTATGTATTACCTCGCGTAACTTGAAGGAAGGGACGAGATCCAACCGTATGCGTCCCTTGGAAGCTTCGCCTCTATTCGCGTCCACGTCGAGTATCTTCGGGATGACTTCGCAAAGCCATGAGTTTCGTGTTCTCGAGAACTACTAGATTCTCCGAGAACGCGACGAGAAAAACCAAGAGAGAAGTCGGAAGACTAACCACAAAAGGATGGCCGGCTGGTGCTCCTTCTTGGGGCTGGTTGGCGCACGGCAAGAAGGGGAGAAGAGAAAGAGAGAAAGAGAGGGAGAGAGCCTATACCTTCATCTATATAATTATCTCCCAAGCCTTGCGTTGGGTCCTTTATATAGTGGCCTCTCAACCATCAAGCCTCTCAAATATGGAATAACTTATTCCATCATGCCAAGTTTGATTTTATATCATGGTTAAAATCATATTTTAATTCATGATAAAAATCAATCAAGTCTCTTCTCGCCTATGGAATAAATTTCCTTATCATAGTAAATCAATCCATGATTGATAAAATAAACCAATCCATGGTTCATTTTAATTTCCATGAAAAATAAACCAAACCTTGGTTTATTATAAAAAATTTATATCATCCATAATTTTATAAAACAAACCACACTTGGTTTATTTTATAAATTGAACCAAAAACTTGGTTCTCTCCCTTTGTTGTGGCCGACCAAGCAAAGAGGATGGAGACCCTCTTTGGTCGGCACATCCAAGCCAAGCCCCAATGAATTAAACATATTTAATTCATCTATTAAGTCTTCAAAAGACAGCCATTTTACGCTTCCGATGCGTCTCTGAAAAATTCAGATTCGACTTATCGTTTGGCTCAACCAAACTTAATCTCTCTTAATTGGAAAATCTAATTTTCAACTCGTTTTAAATCCCTTGGATTACTCGTAGTGCGTGTGACTAAATAGGCTTTCGATTTATGTTGGCCGTCTATAATTAATCAATTATAAAACGATCATGAGTGGCACCTAGTAGTATATCATGATCCCCAATTAATCGAAAGATCAACGGTTAACCTCAGAAATAATTCTGAAACCCTTCAGCAGCTATAATGAATCGTGCCCCATTCCCTTCATCATCTTATACCCACTTGGTTCAGGACATGGTCTATGTGTGTCAGTCTCCACTAGGCTAACTACGTCACACCTAGCCCAAGTAACGTTTTCTCATCCTACGGATTCTAATTACTCTCATGTATTTACGAGATTCATACTCTGAACATGTCATGCTCTGGCCAGAGGCTTCGAGTAACAATCCGATGATAGACCTCGGGTATACATCTCCTCGCAAGGAGTGGTGAATCCTTTATAGGCTGTTCAAACATCTTCGGGCACTTCGGCTTATACCCAATCATTCTGGGCCCACACCTCCTTAGAGATGCTTGCTTAAGATGACAAAGTATAAGTCTCCATGTCCAAGATGACTTGAACACTGCAAGTCAAAGGAACATCGCACTTAAGCTGCAGTAAAAACTTCACTGACATATCTATATGTAGACTACCATATGAAGTCTTACAGCCAGTCACTCCAATGAACTAGTTCCCTTAACTAGCATTCATGTTTATCTCCAGGCATCTCAATGTCACCAGCCAGTGAGAATCAGGTGATTAGAGAATAACCCATGCTAGTCTCAACAGAATTGATAGTGTCCATATTTATCAATTCATCGACTAGGGACAATTTCAATACTTCCCAATTGCACATGTAGAGATAATCACTAGTTGTGAATTCATCACAAATTCTCTCATGCTATGAATTGTATTGCGGACATTCAGTAAATGAGTTTAAGATCTCAATCAAATACACAAACATGTATACTCAAATAGTGAATATTCATTTATTAGAATAAATGATTACAATCATAAGACGATTGTATTAGGACACTTCTCTCATATCACTAACAACAACTCCTTAGAATAAATCTTGAGCTCGACCCCTGGGCTGGGAGCCAAGTAATCTCACGGCCCCGAATAATAGCAATGGTTGAAAAGAACATGGGTAAAACTGTTCCAGAAAACGCACCCACTAAGAAACACCTTCTAAAAACTCATCTAACTCCATCGTGAAACTCACCCCCTGCAGAGTAACGTGCGTGAAGCCTATGGGATTGTGGAACATGTGTCCTCCATCGACCCCCTATAAAAAGGTACTCACCCCAAAGGGGAAGGTATGTGTGAAAAATCCTAATATTCTCCTACTATATTTTCCATTAATCTCCACCTCTAACTTGAGCGTCGAAATCCTTTCGGCCATCCTCCTAACTTGTATTCATATTATTAGGAGATCCCAGGGGAGACCACCTCAGCCTTCCTACAAGACCACATCTCCTTCTTCTTCATCGACGCACTAGTGAGCTATCCGTCGAGGAGCCTGGGCAGCATTAAATTGGCGTCCTCTATGGGAACTTTGAGTTAAGAGTTGACCCAGGATCTAGAATGGATAACACCGAATGGACACATGTTGAAGAGAAAGAAAGACAAGACCTCATCATCATGACAAGAGAAGAGTTCAATCATCTGGTCACCTCCACGGTACAGGCCATCCTTTAGGGACAAACACCGACCGTGATTAGGACCTCCCAGCCGTCTCTTGAGACATCTCCAACGGTACTCCCAAGAACAGTTCCTTCCACAGAGATTCCTAAGGGAAATGACCCTCTCCCTCTCGGTATCTCGACAATGGGTGTAGATGTTGGGACCGGGTGCATGTCGACAAGGATACGAGTTCGTAAAATTTTAAATTTTTACGTGCAGCGGAAGAATTTGCATAAAAATAATTTCCTAAATTATTTTAACTTCGTATCTAGCATGCAATCTTATAGTGTGTTGACATAATCATAAAATAAAACTTTGCAGAAAAGTAAACTAATTTACATTATACCTCTCGTAACTCGAAGTAAGGGACGAGATCCAACCGTAGCGTCCCTTGGAAGCTCCGCCTCTATTCGCGTCCACGCCGAGTTCTCTTCGGGATGACTTCGCAAAGTCACGAGTTTTGTGCCAACGAGAACTACTAGATCCTCGGAAGGCACAACTAAGAAGATCAAGAGAAGAAAAGGAAACTAACCAACGAAGTAACGGAATCGAATTCTGAGAGAGATGGAAATGTAATCCGCTTCTTCTTCTTCTTGGTTGGTTTCTTCTTCTCCTTGAAGCTCACGGCAACACCTTGCCTTGGTGTAGGTTGGGCGCCGGCCCTAATGGAGCTAGGGTGGCCGCCGGCCCTAATGGAAGGGAGGGGGAAGGAGGAGAGAAGAGAAGAGAGAGAGGGAGAGCTCTATTTCGATTATCCAAATCTTAGGAATCCAAGGCTTGCCTATGGTTCCTTATATAGTTGCTTCTCCCTTGCCAAGTCTCCTCTTAACCGAATTAACGGAATTAACGGAATTAGTTATCATAAGAAATTTATCCTATAAATTCTCTTATGAATTATTCCGTTTAAACCAAGTTTTATTATAACTAACTTTATAATAAAACTAATTAGATATCATAAGAAATTTATCCTATAAATTCTCTTATGAATTTTATTATAACTAACTTTATAATAAAACTAATTAATTATCATAAGAAATTTATCCTATAAATTCTCTTATGAATTATTCCGTTTAAACCAAGTTTTATTATAACTAACTTTATAATAAAACTAATTAGTTATCATAAGAAATTTATCCTATAAATTCTCTTATGAATTTTATTATAACTAACTTTATAATAAAACTAATTAATTATCATAAGAAATTTATCCTATAAATTCTCTTATGAATTATTCTGTTTAAACCAAGTTTTATTATAACTAACTTTATAATAAAACTAATTAATCTCTCCTTTTATTATGAAATAAATTTTATAAGAAATTTATAATCTTTCTTATTATGAAAAAATCAATTCATAATTGATTTTATAAAATTAAAATAAATCAATTCATGGATTATTTTAACTTCCATAAAAAGAATAAATTTCTATAAATTTATTTATATAAATTTCTTTATACAAATTTATTTATCCATAATTTATAAAATAAATCGCGCTAGATTTACTTTATTAATTAAACCAAAATTAATTGGTTTTCACCCCAATAAGTGGTCGGCCAACCAAGGAGGGTTGGCACTCTCTTTGGCCGGCCCAAACCGAGCCGAACCAACGCGAATTAAACTCATTTAATTCGCCCAAAAAGCCTTCAAAAGACTTAGCCATTTTTAGCTTCCATTGCGCCTCTGATTAACTCAGATTCGACTTATTTCTCTTGATCGGAAAATCCAATTTTCAACTCGTTTTAAATCCCTCGGATTACTCATAGTGCGTGTGACTAAATAGGCTTTCGATTTATGTTGGCCGTCTATAATCAACAAATTATAGAACGATCATGAGTGGCACCTAGTAGTACATCATGATCCCCAATTAATCGAAAGATCAACGGTTTGACCTCAGAAGAAATTATTCTGAAACCCTTCAGCAGCTCTAATGATTCGTGCCTCATTCCCTTCACCATCTTATACCCACTTGGTTCAGGACACAGTCTATTTGTGTCAGTCCCCACTAGGCTGACTACGTCACACCTAGCCCAAGTAGTGTCTTTCTCGTCCTTTGGATTTCTAGTTACTCTCATGTATTTAAGAGACTTGCACTCTTAACATGATGTACTCTGGCCAGAGATTTTGAGTAACAATCCGACGATAGGCCTAGGTATACATCTCCTCGCAAGGAGTGGTGAATCCTTTGTAGGCTGTTCAAACATCTTCGGGCACTTCGGCTTATACCCAATCATCCTGGGTCCACACCTCCTAGGAGATGCTTGCTTAAGATGTTAAAGTATAAGTCACCATGACCAAGATGACTTGAACACCGCAAGTCAAAGGAACATCGCACTTAAGCCGCAGTAAGAACTTCATTGACATATCTATAGATAGATTCCATATGAAGTCTTACAGCTAGTCACTCCAATGAACTAGTTCCCTTAACTAGCATCCATGTTTATCTCCGGACATCCCAATGTCACCAGCCAGTGAGAATCAGCTGATTAGAGAATAACCCATGCTAGTCTCAACAGAATTGATAGTGTCCGTATTTATCAATTCATCGACTAGGGATATTTTCAATACTTCACATTTGCACATTTAGAGATAATCACTAGTTGTGATCCCATCACAAATTCTGTTATGCTGTGAGTTGTATTGCGGACATTCAGTAGATGAGTTTAAGATCCCAATCAAATACAAAACATGTATACTCAAATAGTGAATTATCATTTATTAAAATAAATGTTTACAATCATAAGACGATTGCCTTAGGACACTTCTCTCATATCACTAACAGTAGAGTCCTTCGGATCTTCTGGGCAGGATCTTCGACGAAGTCCCCCAAAGAATACGACCATCGCGAACAAAGCTCCTGGCCTCTAGGGAACCCCGTTATCGCCCAGAGTCTTGCAAGATGCCCTGCCTAGGCATTTTAGGACGTTGATGATAAGGGAATATAATGGCACTACGGACCCGGAGGATCACCTATGCAAGTTTAAAAATGCATTCCTGTTGCACCAATACACCGATGGGATTATGTGCAAAGTTTTCTTAACCACTCTAGCCAGACCCGCGTAAAGGTGGTTCAACCGCCTCCCGATTTCTTCCATTAAAACCTTTGAGGACTTCAAGGTGGTCTTTTTTTGACACTTCGACCCTAGTCAGAGGTAGCAAAAGACTCCTCACGATCTGTTCGCCCTCAGACAAAAGCCTAAGAAAGCGTTGAAAGAATATTAGCAAAGGTTCACCTGGATGGCTATGTACGTTCCTTCAATTGCTCCGGAGGTCCAAGTCAGTGCCTTCTCGCAAGGGCTGGTGGACGGGGACTTCTTTCGATCTAGTTAAGAAGCCTCCCCATGATTTTGATAGACTACAGGCCAGAGCCCTCAAGTACGTCTAAGTCGAAGAGACCCAGAGCACCAAGAGAAAAGAGGTGCCAGCTCCAACTCCGTTGAGCGTTCCATCCAAAAGGAGGGCCCGACCTCCTCCTCGTAATTGAGTTCTTATAGGCCCGAAAGAATGGGCAGTCTAGATAGTGAATTTGCCGCACCATGATTAGGAGGCTGGATCTCAGTTGGAGGCTTTCTATAACTTTCACCAAACCAATACTCACTTCACTCGCGACTACCGACAATACGCACAGGAGATGCGTTTGTTGGTGGACAAGAGGAAGGCCACCAGGAAGATAGCTGCCTGAAGTTTTGCTGAGTCCTACACTCAGAAACATGGCTTGGACAAAGATGAAGCTCGGCCTCACACCGATCAAAGAGGCTGCATCCCGGAGCGGAGGTCTGAGTCGCAGCATAGAACCCGAACACCTCCCGAGTCTAACTAGAGAAACAAAGACATGGGCAAGCAGAAGGTGCGACCATCAAGAATGGTTAATATCATATCCAGCGGTTCCATGGATGGAGATTCCACCCAAGTTCGAAAATCCCATGCCCGTCACCTAGAGAGCTATGGGATTAGCTTGAAGGGGAACTTTGCTTATTACCCTCTTATCTCCTTCAAACCCACTTGGGATCTTCTGTCCCAAAACCTACCTGTCTCCATGTCCTACAATCCCCGGTCATCGTCGATGATTCATCTGATCTCCAATCGGACATCACCAGTGACCTCCGATCGCCGTCCTGAATCAAACGATACTCTAGGGGAACAGTGAACCAGTCGGGATCATCGCAATTATGATCTCGCCAGATTCATCGGTGAATCCAACGAGATCACAATTGTGATGATCCCTAACTGGTTCATCATACCCCCAGGGTATAGATTGGTTTACGATGGCGGTCGGAGGCCACCGATAGTGTCTATCGATGATCAGACAAATCATCGACGATGGCCAGCGATTGTAGGACATGGATACAGGTAGGTTTTGGGGCAGAGGATCCCTTCTCCTTCGGATCAATTGACCTGGAAGGGGTCAAGACTCCTCATGAGGATGACCTCATAATTGAGGCCTTGATTACCAATTACATCATAAAACGAGTGTTCATAGACATTGGTAGCTTGATAAACATAATCTTCAAGGCTGACTTCTACCAAATCCAGACAGAAGGAGAAGAGCAGGTTCCTATCAACACTTCCCTCTACAAGTTTATAGGATATCGGGTAGAGCCAATGGGGTAGATCTACCTCTCCTTAACCCTTGGGGAGGAGCCTATCCAACAAACTAGGTGCACTCCCTTCCTAGTGGTGAACACCAAGTATACCTATAACATCATCTTGGGTAGACCAGCTCTAAGTGCCTTTCATGCAGTCATCTCAGTCTTACATCAGAAGCTCAACCCATCAAAGCTTGGGTCAGGGAGGTCAAGGGAAGCTAGCTCGCGACCCAAAAATTCTATGTGGACATCATCCAGGTCGATACCAAGAAGGCGCATAAGATCTCACACACTTTCATGTAGGTATGCAAAAAATCTCCGTTGTCCTAACTCGAAGAAGGGCATCAGGAGGTGAGGATACACCCATAATTCCCAGGGGGAATGACCCGAGTTGCAAAGGATCTGGACACAACCCGTAAGCAAGAGCTGATGGAATGCCTCAAGGAAAATCATGACATGTTCGCCCAATCGACCCAATAACTCATGAGGATCTTGCTTTCTATAATGGAGCACCGACTGAATGCTTGACCTGAGGTCCGACCTGTATGGTAGAAGAAATAAAATTTTCTCCTTATCATAGTCAAGTAATCTAGGCGGAGATGGACAAGCTACTAGCTTTCGGATATATCAGAGAGGTCCAGATCCTCGCTTAGTTGCCCAATGTGGTTCTGGTCCCCAAGCTAATGGGCAAATAGAGGGTGTACATCGACTTCTGAGACCTTAACAAAGTCTGTCCTAAAGACTCTTATCCCCTGCTAGGCATCGATCAATTGGTGGACTCTACAATAGGCTTTGCACATATTTGCATGTTGGACACCTATCAAGGGTATCACCAGATTCCCTTAGCTCTAGAGGACCATGAGAAGGTTAGCTTTATTAGCTCTAATGGGACCTTTTGCTACAATGTTATGCCATTTGGCTTCAAGAACATAAGGGCCACCTACCAATGACTAATGGATCGGGTCTTCAAAGACCAGATCGGGAGAAACATTGAAATTTATGTGGACGGCATCCTTATTAAGACTCGGCAGGCGGATTCCCTCATCTCCGATTTAGAGGAAAACTACGACACCCTTAGGCAATAAGTTCTCAAGTTGATCCTTAACAAGTGTTTTTTTGGGGTGGGTCATTAGCAGGATGTTCCTAGGCTATATCGTCACAGAGGGCGGAATCGTGGTCAAAGCAGAAAAGTACAAGCCCTGCAAGATATGACCCCAGCTCGCAAGCTCCGGGAGACTCAAAGATTGTTGGGCTAGATCACTGCATTATCCCGTTTCATATCTCACTCAGCTACTCAAAACCTACCTTTTTTCAAAATACTCCGAAAGGCGACAAAATTCAAATGAGACGAAAAATGTGTGTTAAGCTACTCACTAGTTTTGACTAGCCAGTGGCCTCCTTCCGATTCCAAAAAATGTGTGTTAAGCATCATGAAAATCACCGGAGGCTTGCCCTTTTCTAATTATTTGGTTTATATGGGTGGTGCAGAATGATTCTAATCATCGGAGCCTACAAATGTCTACACAGAAAATCACCCGAAATATTTCAGTATATCTCATATGGTGTGTCAGTTAGAATTATCAAAGACTGTCATTGGAAAGGTTATACACATGTTTCACAGCATTTGGGATTGCATGTTCGTTGCCACACAGTGCATACTATTGTTGTAGTCAGTTGGCAAAAATCGGTTCCTGGCACGTACAAGCTAAACATTGATGGGGGCTCGAAAGGTACAAAAGCTTCATTAGTCAAGGAACTTGGTTTACTACGAGACTTTTGATTAGTCACGAGAATGTTGGTAAATTTCTTGGCATGGAAGTGATGCCCTGGCCTTGCTTTGAAGCTGTGATTTTCGGTTTCTGCCTTGTCTACTTCAAAATATTTAGAAATTTCTATGGAGTTGCTGCTCTTATGATTTACTCTATATTTGATACGCTTTTGGTTGGTAAACCAGTCAGTTTCTTTGAGAGTTTTGCGGTGCACAAGGTTTTCTCTAAAACTATGTTAATCGTGCTTTGCTGTTTACTTTTAAAATTTAGGATGCTTTTTGGGAGTAGTTGTTCTTTCTGTCTTGCCTGCAAAAGGATACGCTTTTGGTTGATAAATCAGTTTGCCCCTTTTGGATTTTTTGGTCTACTTGGAACTACATCTGAATATGGATATACTTTGGTGATCTTTCTGTCATTTCCTATTATTTTGTCGTATATTTACATTATCCAACTGGCTGTTGTTTACTTTATTGCTTGGATTGCTAACTTTTTGACATTATTTGTGCTAACCTGGATACTTTTGCATCACCTCATGCACATAAGCTTCTTTAAACACGGAATTTTGATTGTCCATGCGGTAGTTGGTGAATTCCTTGGCGTGGAGGTGGTGCCTTTGGTTTTCTTGAAGCTGTGTTTTCCAGTTTCTGGGAATTATCGATTGTCAGGGGGCAGTTTGTTTGCTTCTGAAAATTTCAAAAAGTTCTATGGAGTTGCTGTTCTCATGGATTTGCTCTCAAATCGATACGCTTTCAGTTGCGGAAGACCAATTGGATACTGCTTAGGCTGCTATTTGGTTTTGGACCTCTTCGGTTATTGAGGCTTAGATCACGGGGTTTAGTGTGCTGAAGAGAAATGGTGAAACTTGCTAAATAACATGGGAAGTTCTCAGATGCTGTAACATGGGATTCCGCTACAGGTAGCAAAAACCAGATGCTTCTTGATGGAATCACAACAAGATTTCTTCTTGCAAGGACGGTATGAAATTGGGTTGCAAATAGCCGATCCATTGCTTGCTAAGAGCACTGAACATGGTGAATCATTTGGATTTTGGCTCGAGTTGGGCACATCGATGGCACAGGGTTGTCACGGTGATGTGGAAGACCCTTGGCTAGCTCTGCGCTTTTTCTATACTCCTCTTTTCTCTTCCTGGTTCTGGTGTGGCTTCTGTAAAAGATGGATGGCGTGAAGACTCTCTTGCTCGTGCCTTTTGGAGATCTCAGTGATAAGTTTGAGGATATCTGTTCTCTGGTCTGATTTTGGTTATCTTTGCTCTTGGATTCCGCAAATTGATTGGCAGCTTTGTGGTGCCATCATTTCAAAAGGTGTTTCTGGTGATGTTATGTGCATTTTGCAGTTGAGATTGCAGTTGTTATAGGTTCAGTAATGGCTGCAAATAATTTATACTTGATGAGTTGTTGACCCACGCATTTAAAGTTCAATTCTGCTAATACATAAGATTGATGGAGAGCTCCTTTGTGATTGGCTGCCGCCACTTGGGATGTTGATATGGTTTTCTGATTTTAGTTTTGTGCCAGCCCTGAAATCAGAGGGGATGGTTATATTGCATATCAAATGTGCCAAATGGAGATGTCTTAATGGTGGCTACTATTTAAATGCTCCTTTTGTTTCTTTTTCGGTGAAGGAAAAGTTATACTTAAAAGCTACTACTTTATTTACCTGGTTATTCTGGGATTTTTTGTTTGCTTCTGCAAATTCAGAAAGTTCTTTGGAGTTGCTGGATTTTCTGGTTGGCTTTAGAAACGATGGGCCTATGCTTGTTCAGTGAATCAGTGGTTTTCTTGCAGTTTTTATTTCCTCCAAAGAAGTCCAACTGACTTAGTCTTGCTTTATGCTCTTTGGTTTTTGGGACCCGGACAATGAGGGTCTGTTTCAAGTTTTGTGCTGCTGTGAATTCTTTATCCTGTATATGGCTCTTGGAAATTGTATGATGCGATGGTTGGGACGTGGATCCGATTTTGTTTAGAGGAAGATAGACAGGGATGGTGAATAAATTCACCATATGCGATCTATCTAACCCGTAGTAAACGGCTACAGTAAAGACATATTAAATTCATTGACAACTGAGATTTTGCCAAAAAAACATATACGGGTGAATAGATCCACCATGGATCTATCTAGTCCGTAGTAACGACTACAGTATAGACGTGTCAAATCCGTTTATGACTAGTCACTTGCCTAACGTGAACATCGGATTCATGGATTACTACTAAGCGGTAGGATAATTTTCTGGAATACAAGGAATGAGGACTATTGGGATGGCTTTGATTTTGTTTGCTTAAACGAAATTACCGGTGGTCGAAAATGATGAGCTGATGCTATTCTATAAGAAGGGCACTTTGCTCCTGATCTTGTTAGCCATCACTGATACTTGCTATGCTGAAAGTATATGGTGTTGTCGAAGAAAAGTTGCAAGGATAGAAGTACTTACATTGGAGAGTTGGGTGAATGCGTTATTGAAGTTGCTTCAAGATTCTTAGAGTGCATGGAATTTGTCTTCATATGGCGTGCTAGAAAAAGTTTGAAATTGTAAAGCTTAGACGGTTATACATGATGGCTGAGTTCAATTTTATAAATCATCAAAGGTTTTGTAAATCCAATTAGAAGGTCAGGTGTTTTTTGCCCCCTTCTAATATGAATATTTTTTTCCTCGTGAATAAAGTTGCTCTTTAAAAAAAAGAAAAGAAAACTCGCATTCAGATCTTCGTGCTCAACTTCACTCATCAAGATTTCGTCCACCTAACTTTACTCACAAAGATCCAGCTTTACTCACTAGGATTTCGTGTCCGATCCTCGACTAGGACTTCATGCCCAATTCCTCGAACCAGGACTTCAGTGTCCAACCCTCAATCAGGTCTTCGTGCCCAATTCCCTAAACCAAGACTTCGTGCCCAACTTCACTCACCAGGTCTTCGGTGCTTTGACAAGGACTTTTTTGCTAGTCATCTAATCCTGACTAGATTTCTCTTTGTCAAACATCAAGTCCTATTTAACTTAGTCATTGGTCTAACTGGCCAGATCTAGGTTTAGTCACTCTGTCAAATATCAAGTTATGTTTGGCTTAACCCTTGGTCAAAGTGACCAACCGTGAGTGTTAATCATTTTGCTAAACATCAGGTCCTATTTGGCTTAACTCTTGGTCAAACTAACCAACCTTGTGTATTTTGCTAATCACTCTACCAAACATCAGGTCCTCTTTGGCTATCCCTTGGTTAAATTGATCAAATCTGGGTTTTACCCTACCAAACATCAAGTCCTGTTTGGCTTAACCCTTGATCAGGATGACTAGACCTTGGTATATTGTCGATCATCGAAACACTAGAGGTTGATTGCTCTTGTCTGATGCTTTTTGCACCAATAATCTTCTTCTTTTTGATGTTTTGACAATAATCTTAAGTTAAGCTTAGGTCTAAGGGTTTTAGGTCAATACTTGGGAGGCAAAAAAAAAATCTAACTTAAGGTACTCTCTCTCTCTTTGACACACATAAAAAAAAGCCAAAAAAAAAATGTTAAGTATAAGATTTGGACCAACAATGTGATTTTTAAAAATACTTAGAGTTTTTAATGAAAAGTGTGATATTCAAAAACCTTTTTATGTAAATAAAACTAAGTTCCTTTTTTGTTTTGAAAATATTTTAGGAAAGCAAAAAAATTTAAGAAATAAAATAAGTGTTTTGTTATTTTGGACTTCCCTAAATCTGAGACAATCCTAGGAATCCTGCTGATCACAAAAAAAATTTCCTATGTATCTTAGAGATTTTCCAATCAAAATAAAATATTTTCAATATGTATTTAATTTTCAAAAATAATTTCTTAGTTTGGATTCCTCCCCAATCTGACATAATCCTAGGAACTCTTGTTGACCACAAGAAAATTTTCTATGTGTCTTGGAGATTTTCTAATCAAAATAAAGTATTTTCAATATGTATTTAATTTTCAAAAATAATTTCTTAGTTTGGATCCCTCCGCAATCTGACACAATCCTACGAAACATTGTTAACTACAAGGAAAATTTTTTATATGTCTTAGAGATATTTTCAAACTAAAGAAATTTTTCAAAAATTTCCAAAAATCATTTAGAAGACTAAAAGATTTTTCAAAAATATTTTGGAAAATGAAACTATAGTATTTTCGAAAATATCATATTTTTAAAAATTATAATAGTTCTTTTTAATTTGAACTCCCCCTATGCTTGCCACAATCCTAGGAAGCTTGTTGACCATAAGATGATCTTCCTATGTATCCTAGGTTTTGACTCAAACGAAAAGAATAAAAAAAATATAAGATTTTAAAAGTAAGTTAGAGTCAATTTACAAAAACGAACTGTGCTTTTGATTATGACTCCCCCTAAGTCTGACACAATCTTAGGAATCCTTACATATTATAAAGAAAATTTCTTATATGTCTTTAGGATTTGTCCAAATTATAAGAGCAATTAGGGTATGTTTTCAAAAAGAATATTTATGAGAAATATTTTTGAAAGGTATGATAATTTTTGAAAGAATAATAATTTTATAAAAATATAACATTTACACAAAAGAAAAAACTAAAGGGGCGTTTGGTTTGTTCCATTTTCCATTTTCATTTTCCAGAAAATCGTATTTTCTTGTTTTCTGGAAAATGACTTTATTTCATTCTTTAGTTTTCCAGAAAATGCTATGTTTTTTTCTAGAAAATAAAGCTGAAAAATGCAAATCAAACATGTTTTCCAGAAAATCGCATTTTCTACATAAAATGAAAATGAAAAACAGACTTGAAAATACAAACCAAACGCACCCTAACTCTCCCAGAACCTGACACCCTCTAGTTAAGCTTGTTAACTACAAGGAACCCTACCTAAGCTTCTTAAGGGACTTTAGTATTGACCTAGAGGATTTGTATCTAAGTGTATGTCTAATAATTTTCAAAAAGATATATTAATTTTTGAAAACTATTTATAAGTACACACAATCATGCATGAAATTCATTAAAATATTATTATGCTTAAATCAATATTTTGAAAATAGATTTTTTAAGAAAATATTCTAAGGACTTTTGAAAATATTTTAAAAATATTTATTAATTAATTAGACTTTATCATCTCACCCATTCTAAGTGTCGTAGTATAAGCAAGCATGGTTACCTTATGGGTGTTGTGAGATGATTGATTAATTTTTCTCAATTTACTTTTGTAGATTGTTTGAACTTGAGTTAGATTCAAGTTTATCAAGTAATACCTTAAAAGTAAATTTCAATAATTGACTTTCAGATCTTGGTGAGGCACAGGGGCCTTCTTAGGTATTAGAACAACGACCCTTTCCTTGACAAAGCCTTTTAAAGAAATGATAATTTCAATTTACTCTTTGAGAAACTCCGGTATAACTAATCTAGGATGTAGTGATGTAGTTTCGGCTAGTTCCACTTAGCTAAGTAGACCTGGTCGGGTACTCTTTACCCTTCCTAACTTCTTAGACCATGCTTCCCTAACGAACT
Source organism: Boesenbergia rotunda (assembly GCA_024364735.1). NCBI lineage: Eukaryota > Viridiplantae > Streptophyta > Magnoliopsida > Zingiberales > Zingiberaceae > Boesenbergia > Boesenbergia rotunda. The sequence continues at coordinate 469,735 of JAGFNQ010006766.1, read as the reverse complement.
ATCATCTCGCCCCACCCTGGTGCTATGTTAGGCAAGTATCAAACAATCTTTCCTATCTAGCCATTTTAGATTAAGCATGAAATAAACTAGCATGAATAACATGACGGATATAAAGAAAAAGTAAACAGATGCATGAACATGACAAAGATGCATGTGCCAATCAAGTTAAAGCATTTTAATTTGATTTCTAATAATGTATCAAATTCTCAATTTGATATAAATCATATAAACCCACGAATATGTTAACCCACTTTAACATATTTGTTATTGTTGTTAAATACGGCAGCTTGAAACCTAGTCCCGATTTTTTTTCGAAAAATTTTATGGTTTTCGGGTCTACGAATTAAGTTAAAAGGGTTTAATGGTTTAAACCTAAAACTTATCAGAGGTTTAAATGAAAGAAAGCCTTATGTTTGAGGACTGGATCGGAATTTTGGGAGATCATAGGGGCTAAAGGGTAAAACAACCCAAAACTAAATCCCTTCTCCCTCTGCCTGCTCTTCTCCACTGGACGCCAAGACATTCTCTTCTCTTGTTCGTTTCAAAAAGGTTGGAACCGCCAACCCAGCGGCCCCCTGGTCTCTGCCCCACAAGTGTTCAGAGGGGGTAAATCACGGTGAATGCTGGGCAGGCCAAGACACCCAGGCGCGAGGGATTTTTTTTAAACAGCAGCCGAGGTTTCACCCCTCGTTCATACTGTCGACCCTCGAACCCATGACCTCCATTTCAAGTGCGAGTGTCTTAACCAGCTGATCCAGCTCGTGGGGGCATTCTCTTCTCTTGTTCGTGCTCTAAGGTCGGGTAGCACCTCCTCTCCTCCTTGATTGATCGGTGCCCCGATCTCCTTCTTAGCGACTTCCTCGAAGCTCCTCTTAGTCAAGGGACCATCTACCCTCAGCGTTATCGTCGGAGTCAACAACTTAGCTCTCCTCCTCTGGAACCCTTGGCGGCAAGCTTTCCGTCTCCCTCGATTGAGCATTGCCTACGCAGTTGTACCCCTTGCACCACTCACATGATGATGCGATGAGTTTTCCTATGCTGTTGAGGTAGATCTCAAGTTGGAGTTTCTACTACGAAGAGGAAGATCACTTTCTGGTATCATCTACTTGCGTCGCTGATCTTGGTTTGGATTTGGATCTGAATAGGGAGGCTACCGGCGATGCGTCTCAAGGTAAGATTTGTGTTGGATTAGTGTTATCTATAGCAATTCAGTTTGAGTAGCTTCTGATCTAGATCTACTCGGAGTTATACTTTTGATAGCAAACCTCTTGTAGATGGGTTCTGTTCGGCAATCATTTGGTTTTCTGCCGTGAGATACATTGGCTTGTGATATGATTTTGTTCAAGTTGATAATATGATCGAAGTGTAGATTTCTGAGTTGAACTTGTTAGGTTTCGATTTTGGCTTGGTTGAACTTCTTGGGGCATCATATGCTACCGTGAGCATTGAATTGAGTTTTAGTGTGGGATATCTGCTGTAGTGGAATAAGGTTCTATTTTTGTTCTGTTTTTGTTAATTGTTCCTATGGGTTTTGCCGTGTGATAATAGGTTGAAGTATAGATCGGTTTGGTGTGATGTGTGGTTGACAAATTGAAATGGAGATTGAGGCTTGGCTCTGTTTGATTCTTGATGTTGCCATGGCTTGTTTGATTTGAGTGTGTGTTGCCGTGAAGTATTTGGCGTTCATTGATTTGGTTCATGATGGCATGTTGAGTGGTTTAGGTTGATAGGTTGAGGATGATGTGAGATGCCTTGTGTAGGGATTGGCATGGGTAGAGGTTACTTGTGTTGATTCCCTTATCATGTTGGGCTTGGTGATCATTTGGGTTAAGCTGGGATAAAACCTAACTTGAGTCATGACTCGACCTAATCATAAAATAATCAATAATTGGGGATAATTAATGACCATTGCTCTAGGATGGATTTTGACTAGGATTGGGGTTGTGTTAGCTAGTTATCATTTGTTAAGATAGCTATGCATTATCATATGATACAAGACATTGATTCGCTTTTGAATTTCTGGACAAGCAGTTCTCTACGCATACGGATTCTTCCATTGGAGGCGGGTACCTCTGACTTATCTTTTTAGATATTGTCATATTATTGTGCATAATTTATTATAGATAGCAGTGGTTAATACGTTATATCTGTTTTGTATATCGTTACTTGTTATCTACTGCTTACCCTTTGATATCGTTACTTGATATCCTGCTTACTTGATATCTCCTATTTAGATCTTGAGCACTCCTTCTACATGGCAGCCAAACCTTCAATACATATATTTACCACATAAACATTTCATCAAATACATACAAGGCATGATACATATAGAACAAGACAATAAACATATTATTAAACAAGGAAATGCATAATACATAGTTCATACAATATCATCACATCTTAACTACTCCCTATATCCTAGATATAGAGAATCTACTCCATTACAATAGAGGATACAACAAGAAGACGACAAGTAAAGCTATCCACAACGCAAAACAAGAGGGAGAGAGAGAAGAAAGCTTATTCTTGTAGCGGGACTTCTTGAAGGATCTCTTTGCTCCGGAGGTGGACGGATCATGGAGGAGGTGACAGGTGATTCTAGGGTCTCTCCCAGAGAAGAGAACTCTTCCCCAAGGCAAGAGAGCAAAGCCCTAGCCAAAGATCCCCAAAAATGGGAGAAGGGTGGGCACCCCTTTATAGGGGTGTTGCACGACCCGTGGCATGAGGTTGTGTCGCCTGGCAAGGGGTGACACAACCTTGCCTTGCCTCCCTCAGCTAGAGAGGCATGGGCTATGTTGGATGACATGGCCTTGGCGTACCACCTCCAGCCAAGGGGCACGGGGTTGTGCCCCTTGGGGCATAGGGGGCACGGGGTTGTGCCTAGGTGGCATGGCTACGCCGTGTCTCCCTCGGTTGGATAGGCATGAGGTCATACCGAATGGCACGGTCCAGCTGTGCCCCAGCCTAGATGGTGGCACGGGCTGTGCCAAGGGGCACGACCCTGCCGTGTGAGGGGGCATGGGGCCATGTGAGACCACACGTCCTCAGTTCAGCTCTAGCTTCGGTTTCGGCTTTCGCTCTCATTTTGTTTCAAATCACGTCCTCTCAATAGAAACAAGCAAAGAGCAAATCTCCGAACCAAAATAAAGCAAAGTAGCGAAGCCATACAAAATAGGGTGCATTAAATTAGGGTATGTTCGTGAAATACAAGTAGATGTGCATTAAATAATGCATAAAACTATATATAATATGCACACATCACTCTCTCTCTTTCTCTCTCTCTCTCTAGTTCACACTCTCGCTTGTGACCCTCACATTCTCGATAACCTAGCTAATTCTCCTTGCAACCCCTCTAGTGCTTTCCATTCAATCCTTGTGAATTCATCAATCTTTTATACTACTTGACGGTATTCTCATACATTTGCAGGAGAGCATACGTACTTTATGATGCAATTGAAGAGATCTGTTGTGTGTTCTGGAGTGAAAGTTGCTGCTTTTGCTGAAATTTAAACTATGTTGGTTTTCTTGTTAGATTGGAGAAAGGATGGTTGAAAATCGTGCATGCATATGAGCTGAAAATCTGCTTTAGACAACTCTTATTCTGATGCAAGCAATGAAGTTGTGATTTAAACTTTATTTTATCATTATTATTAAAGAACATTGAAGAATCTTATGAATCTCTCAGTTATCAGAATTCTGGATTTCTTGCTGGAGAGAATATTCTCTCACTCAGAAGAGTTGTTTACACTGAAAAAATTTCATCTTTGGAAGGAGTATTTTTTTCAGCTAACAACAAAGTTGATTTTGAGACTGTTAAAAAAAAGTCCTGTATCCTTTATCGTTCAGTTATCCGAATTCATATTAACTTTGATTAGGGAATTCTTTTTAACTTTGGTGGGAATTTGAAGGAACTGACTTCTTACCCTGTAGGGTTCCTGCAGATGACAGAAGAACAGAAATACTTTGGATGTATGCTACAACATGTTCCAAACCTATTTATCAGTATTGATGTTGTGGCAATCAAGACTCTCTTAGAGCCACTAGTGTTACAAATTCTACCTCCCAGTAGATTAGTGTTAGAGACACCTCAGTTACAGCCTACCGGTTTAGTTGCTGCTTCTCTTGATTCTCTGATTATGCTATTGAAAAAATTAAGAGAATGTCTTCAACAGATGTGGTAAAAGCATTCTTTGATGCATGTTTCAATCTCGTAATTGAAATTGTCTTTCGAAGTTAGATCATGCAACAGAATGTTTGGCTTCCTTCATCCTTGGAGGCAAACAAGATTTGTTACTATGGGCTAGTGACTCGGGTCTTGAAGTGATTTGGGTACTAGATGCTGCTTCTATTTCAAAGGTTGGAACTGCCAACCCAGCGGCCCCCTGGTCTCTGCCCCACAAGTGTCCAGAGGGGATAAATCACGGTGAATGCTGGGCAGGCTAAGACACCTAGGCGCGAGGGATTTTTTTTAAACAGCAGCCGAGGTTCCACCCCTCGTTCATACTGTCGACCCTCGAACCCACGCCCTCCATTTCAAGTGCGAGTGTCTTAACCAGCTGATCCAGCCCGTGGGGGCAAGTTGCTCAACTTGTTAGTTAATTACACTGAATTGTTCTAGCTGCTAGAAAGTCAGAATTGACCTTAAAGGGTTTCTATATATGAAAATTTACTTCTGGATGATTTCTGAAAGCGTTAAAGATAGAGTTAGAACATGCACAGATACAAGAACTGATGTAAGTGGAGCATGCATATCGTAGTGAACCAATTGCACAATGTCCAAAAATCAATTTATTAGGACAATGATACTGCAATTGATGTATCAACCTAAACCTGTTGCTTTTCTTATCTGTGAAAAGTTCAAGTGAAGCTCTTGTTCTCTCATTGACATTTAGTGCTCTCCTTTCTAGGCCTTTCATGATTCAAAACCTGCAACTTTATGGAATCTGATTTCTGAAACTGAAAATGCATGAAGATTGGGGGAAAGCAAATTTGATGTGTATTAGTTAAATATAGCAATGGATAGGCTATGGTTTACCTGAATTTCAAAATTTTCACATTATTGGTGAAGAACGTGAAGATTGGGGGCAAAATGAGGTTTTTCTAGCATCGTTAAGGAGGAGAAAACCTTGATTTACAATTAGCAAAAAAGGGATCTCGCGATTGTTAGTCAACTGATATAGATATCAGTCGACTGATGTTCAAAAAGTTCGAGCACAGAAGATCAGTCGACTGATGTGTTCGAATTCGCGAACAGAAGCGCATCTCACTCGATTGGAGGATTTGGAGCACTCGATTATTGTGATCGATCGACTGCTATCAGGTCCAGTCGACTGATATTGCACACAAAAGTGAGTTGAAACTCAACTAGAGCACTCAACTAATTATAATCAGTCGGCTGCCAAAAAGGTTCAGTCAACTAATGTGAGCACAGAAGTGAGTTAACTCGACTGGGGCACTTGACTGATTAAAATCAGTTGACTGTCATAAAGATTAGTCAACTAATGTCGCGAAAAAAAGCTTATCTAATTCGACAGCAAGACTCGACTCTTGTAGATCAATCAATTGTCGTTCAACACCAGTCAACTGTGTGTCCAAAACTTGGCACATGCAGTATGCCAGTCAACTGGCGAACGTGGGGATTCGACTGTTGACAGTACAATCGACTGATGTTTGACATAGTTGACTGATATCTGCTTATCTCAGTTTTCAGCTATTTTTTTTCTGGATTCTTCTTCGCTCTTGCTTCTTAGTCGCGCCTATGGTATTGCCAAAGCAAGAACTATTGGGGAGGCTAGGGGTATTGGCATAGAGGGATATATATCCATGCTAAGGGTGATTGGTCGTCCAAAGGAAAATCATTCTTATGTCAGATGTATGTTTAAGGAAGTTTACAAATCAAGTTATTCTTGATCATTCACATAGTGTGTCAGCCTAAAGGAAGGGGCACTATGCGACCAGTTAAGGGTATTGTGAGTGATATTAGAAAACACAAGCTAACTAAGGAAGCTCATACATAAAGTTAATCATACGCATGGCATGTTGGCCCAAAGGAAGACACGTTGTGTAGCAGATGAAGGTAGTTATGAGTTGTTTGGAGAGTACCAATAGCAAGTTACAATTTAGTCCAAAGACTTAATGTAATGATGCACAGGGTATCTTATTTAATGTCGATAAAGTTGCATGTTTGTTTTATTGCATTTTGTTAAAGCACAACAATAAAGATACATGCCTTGTTTTGTTTAATTGAGTTATGTTCTTTGCTTTTGTTTATGTAGTGCTCTCAATGTCTGCTAATCTGAACATCCCCATGCTTACTAGCACAAACTTTGGTCAATGGAAAGAGCATATTACGATCTTGTTAGGTTGCATGGATTTTGACTTTGCATTCAGACATGATCACCCTGTACCTTTATCTAGTGATTCCACTGCGGATCAAAAGGTGATCTTTGAAAAGTCGGAGCTATCAAATCGTACGAGTCTGATGATCATGAGGATATCTATTCCAAAATCACTAAGGGGTTCAATAATTGAGAGTGAATATGATAAAATCTTCCTTAAGGAATTAGCAGACTGATTCATCTCAAACGAAAAGGTCGAGAGCACTATACTTCTCACAAAGTTAGTGTTCATACGGTACACCAGGAAGGGTAGCATTAGAGAGTACATCATGGAGATGTCGAACTTGGTTACAAGACTAAAGACACTAAAGTTGGACATGTTTGAAAGCGTCCTTATGAACCTAATCTTAATCTCTCTGTCTACACAGTCTTCACTCCTTTTAAGATTAGTTATAATACTCAAAAGGAGAAGTGGACACTAAATGAACTCATAGCTCAATGTGAGCAGGAACAAGAGAGATTGAGGAGTGACACTCTCACAATACTCACTTTGCATCCTCATCTCAGTATTCAAATAAGAAGAAGAGAAAGGATAAAAGTAAGAGTAAGGGTAAACAAATTGTAGTGATTGAGGCTTTAGAGCATAAGGTACAAAAGCAAACAAGATCCAGACCCAACTTGATTCTTTTGTAAGAAGAATGATCATTTGAAGAAGGATTGCCCTAAGTATGTCAACTGGAGTGTCAAGAAAGGTATACTTCTCAACTTTGTTAATTCAGAAGTTAACCTAGCTACTGTACCTAATAACACTTGATGGATAGATACGAGTGTAAGTACTCACATAAATATAACTATGCAAGGTTACCTCATGAGTTGAATGCTAATTGATGCTGAAAGATTTATCTATACTCGCAAGAAGGCAAAAGTAGAGGCAATAAGTGTCATTAGAATTTGTTTGAGAAACAATGTACTTTTGAATTTGGAAAATACATTTATAGTGTTGTCTTTTAAACGGAATTTAATTTCTATTTCATGTTTGGACAAATCCTAATACACTTGCTCATTTGGAAATGAAAAGTTTAGTATTTTTCGAAATTCTATCTTGTGTGGTACTGGTTCCCTGATTGACAAACTATATAGATTAGACATTGAAGCTCATACGGATGATGCATAGTATAGGTGTGAAGAGTGATGTGACAAATGAGAATTCATCATGTTGTGGTATAGACGTTTAAGGCACATCTCTAAATAACACCTAGAAAGGTTAATGATACTAGGAATTCTCAATTCCCTTGATATGTCATATTTTGAAATCTACATCGAGTGTATCAAAGGGAAAACGAATAACAAGAATAATAAGGGTTCAAGGCAGAGTAATAAAGTCTTAGTGCTTATACATGCAAATATATGTGGACCATTTCCTATGGCTTCTTGGAACGGTCAAACATACTTTATAAGCTTTATATATGACTATTCTCGATACAGATACTTGTACCTTATTCATGAAAATTCTCAATCCCTGGACATGTTCAAATCCTTCAAAGCAGATGTTAAAAATAACTTGGGTCATTTGCAGATTACCTTGCTAAGTGTCGTATCATAGCGCAACACACCATGCCTAGGACACCTCAAAGCAGAGCAACGAAACCAAACCCTTAAGGATATGGTGACAAGTATGATTGCATTTCCTTCTCTACTGGAGTCATTGTGGGGTGATAAACTGTGGTTTACTTACTCAATAGAGTTCTTAGTAAGGTGGTAACAAAAACCCATACAAGTTATCAATAGGTAGAGCACCTAGCCTTAGGCATCTATATGTTTGGGCGTGTCCAGTTGAGGCTAGGTCTTATTTTCTAAATGAAAGGAAATTGGACTCAAGAACCATTAGTTGTCATTTTGTAGGATACTCTGAAAAATCAAGATGTTTCAAATTTTACAACCCCTTGAGTAAATCCTATTTCGAGAAAGGTAATGCCAAATTTAATAAGGATGGTGGAAGCGATAAAGTTATAGATATATTATTTGAGTAGAACATTGGTGATCCTAATATGGTAACTACTGAAGCATTTGATAGTAAATGGTCACCATTCCACTTACAATTGAAACTGCACAACTAGACGAGGTAGTTGACCACGATATTTCCATAAACCTATTAGTGTTAGCCATAGAGCCAATTATGAGATGATTGTCTATGAAACATTTTGTATCATATTCTATTTAATAAGGGAAAAGTTTGATTATTATACTTCATGATTGTGCCGAATGAATAAGTATAATAATGATCTTGAGTAGTATGTTTTGATCTACATTATATTAATTGGTTAAATTGATAGTGAGATAATGTAGAGAACACTACTCTTAACTATTCCTAGTCAAGTATTAATAATCAAGGATGATATTAATGTATTGAGATTATCATGTAAGTCAATTAATGACTTGATCTCATAAATGGATATGGGATATAAAGTTGACGGATGTGTATACATTAGAGAATGTGTACTGAATTAACCTGCCATGAGAAAGTTTCATGGATCGTTATATGACATAAACTTTCTCATGTGACTATTAGTATAAATAATCCTTAGATCTGAAGTCACTACGATTCCCTACATAAGGAGTTGTGTACTTTAGTATCTTCAAACGTCACCCGTAACAGAGTGAACTATAAAAGCAATTACTGGGTATGCAACAAATTATGTAAAGGGATGTGAGTGATGTAGATGGGATCTATCCTGTTGGATCGGAAGAACGATAGAGGGGGGGTGAATATCGTAAAACGCTTTTGGATTCGTAAAGAGAATAAGCAGCGGAAAATAGAGAAACACACAGACCAAACACAGGCGATTTTACTTGGTTCGGAGTCGCGGTCGGCTCCTACTCCAAGGTCCACGGTCGTTGACCGTTTACTGCGGGTAATTCTATATGTGCACAAAAGTTTACAGAGAGATATTACAGTTGTAAACTGAAAGTTAAAAATTAAGCTCTTTCATTACCGACTCCCGGTGTGGATTGTACTTCTAAACAGAGAGTCATCGTAGGCGCTGGAATCTCGAGATGGGAGGTTTCTGGAGCAGAGCGCTTGAGTAGAAGAGCGTATTGGCGTTGGAAAGTTGTGTTGAGAAGCCTTGGGGGTCGAGGGCTATTTATAGCAGTCCTGGGGATGCCCTGGACGTTGGGGGCGCCCTCTACGTGGCCTTCGATCCGCAAGAATCTCGGTCAGCCCTTATCCCGCTCGAGTAGGGCTGAGGTTTGACTGTGGGGGCGCCCCGGTTGACTCAATCAGCTGGCTTCTCGGCTGGATAAGCTCTATCCGCTTCGTTGGCTTGAGCCCAGGGCGCCCAAGGCATCCGGGGAGCCCGGGAGCATGGGGGTGCCCCGCCCAGTGAGCTTCCGAAGTGTTTTCTTGCTCAACTCTTGTTTGGCTTTTACCTAGGGCGCCCGGGACCTCCCAGGCACCCAACCCAGCTGCTGCCTCTCTCCTTTGAGGCGTTCTGAGCTGTAGACACTCGTTCCTTCGATCCTGCATCCAGGGTTAGTACCAAACATGATAAAGCAAGTATGTTAGTGAGTCTTACAGCCGTAGCTGTCTTGGTTCTGACTTTGCATCTCCAAAATGGAACCCTAGGTTGAACCGACGCCTACTGTTCCCTTGACGGGGAACGCGTCCTCACCTACTCCTCTCAGGAGAATTTACCTGTTACCAACCGGCTCCTCTAGTTGGACTTTTGCCCAGCAGTCCTTCGCCAGGTCTTTAGTACCAAGCAGTCCTTCGCCTGGTGCCCAGCAGTCCTTCGCCAAGTCTTCGGTTCCAAGCAGTCCTTCGCTTGGTGCCTAACAGTCCTTCGCTAGGTCTTTGACTCCCAGCAGCCCTTCGCTAGGTGCCCACCGGCCCTTCGCTAGGTCTTAGGGTTTAGATGCCTAGCAGTCCTTCGCTAGGTGCCTAACAGTCCTTTGCTAGGACTTCAATCTGCACACTCAAGTAGCATGTTAGATAAACATAACATCTTAACTTTTGAAACCATTGCCATTATCAAAACACAGGTTTGACTTGGGTGTTGTCTGCACCAACAATCTCCCCCTTTTTGATTTATGGCAACCCGATTCAAAGAGTTAAGTTAATTCATACAGTTGATGTAACAGTTTAGTTTCCTCCCCCTGGAAGGAATCTCCCCCTAGGTTTTTCAAAGGTTCGTGGGGTTTGAAAAAAATCTAAGTCAAAATAATGGAATTAATTTTTCAATACTTAGAACATTTTTCAAAAGAAATTTTAGAAAAAGATTTTCCAAAAAGAATTTGGTTGGGCACTTTGGAAAATTTATACTTAGAAAAAAAAAATTCTCAAATATCTCCTGAAGGTAAGCTTTATACTTAGAAACTTTTCTATTAGAGAAGTTTAGAAATAAGTACTTAGAGATATTTTGAACATAACTTAAGTTTAAGTACTTAAAAACTTTTGAAAACTGCTTGGGTCAAGTACTTAACAAAAATACAATTTAGATCAAGTACTTTTGAAACAGTTTTGGAAAAACATAGATTTAAGTACTTTGAAAAAAACTAGGTTTAAGTACTTTGAAATAGTTTTGAAAAGTACTTTGAAATAGTTTTGAAAAAAACCTTAGATTACGTACTTTTTGAAGAAAGGATAAAGTTTTTCAAAATTTAAAATTTGAGAAAAGCTTTAAAATTTTAAAGCTTCTCTCCTTTCCTATCTCTCCCCCTTTGCCATATATCAAAAATAAAGCAATATAGCAAAAATAAATTGCATAAGGATATGACAAAAGAATAATGTGCTGTACTGAACCAATTCAAGATATATACTGAACCAAACCAATTTTAATTATCTCTTTAGGGTCCTGTCTAACCCAATTAGCTACTTACTAACTGTTATAAACAGTAGTTTTCGCTAGGGTTAGTCAAGTTAAGTGTTTTGTTCAAGTTAGATTTTCTAAGCTTGACACTTAACTTGATTACTATTTAAGTTGTATTTAGTGCCCCAATTACTGCAGATGCACTGACTTAAAGCATCTTGAATTAAGGCAAAGACCTAAGCATCTTAACCCATTCTAGGTTATCAGTCAAAAGTACCCTAAGGTGCTTGTGAAATGCTGGCTTCTAGATCTATAGGTGTATGCAGTTCTAGGGTTAGAGCCTAAGCTAAGTCCATTTGCGAAAAAGCCCTAGTTTTGAAGGGGGTAGTTTTAAATAAAACTAAGTCGGAAAAAATTGCAAAAAGATTTTGAAAATTAACTAAAGCATTTTTTTAATTATTTTAGAAACTGATTTTGAAATCAAGTAAAAAAACCAAAAGTAGAGTAAACATATTCTACCAAGCATAATCCCTGATAAAGATCAGATAATCATGAAAAAGCAAATAGTCAACTCCATAAATCAGCTGGTCAAAGGAGAGGACCAGGATAGTCACACCATAATCAGACACAAGTCAACCCTACTGAGTAGGGGCAGTCAAACAGTCACTAGTACAATGCCAATCAAATCTAGGAGGAGGCACCAGGATGATCAGAAGAGCCTGGCTACCAGGATCGAAATAGCGACATCATCTCATGATATCGAGCGTCGCTAGTCTCCCTATCGGCTCTACGGGCACTCATGTACTCAGTGTAATAGGCCTGATTTGCCTCCATTTCTTCAGCATGATTTGCCTCCACTTCCTCCCGGAGTCTCTGGATCTGTGTCTCAAGTCGCGTCACTCTCTCCTAGAGTGTCGGTGGAGGGGGCTCGTCTATGTGCTCTCGAACCTTAGCTGCCAGATCTGCTACATCGACCTCAACATCCTCATCAGAGTCGATCTGGGGTCCGGCTCTCTGACTCCTCCACGACAAAACCCCGGTACCCGATACCTCTACACCAGCTAGGGAAAAGTTCCTAAAACCTATCTCATCGAAGTCAGTCATCACGGCCATCTCACCTTCGGTGATGTTACGACCGTGATGATGAAAAATGGAAGTGATGATGTGGCAATAGGGGGTGCGTACCCATCCCTGAGTGGTAACACTGGACGCATGAAGAATCGTGTGGAACATGTGGAGTCCAATGTCGATATCAAGATGATGGATCAATGCATATAGGAGGAAGGTGTGAAATGGTCGCATGGTAGCGACGTCTCTAGTGGATAAAGGCAGAATGCAGCGGACTAGAACTCTATATAGAGCGTAGTCCTGTACCTGAAGGTCAACAGACTGAAATCGTCTGGCCAAGGGGTTTCTTGCATGCCTATAGAAGTAGGAGTGTAGAGTATCTAGGGTAATGTGAGAGTAGGGAGCATCAAAGGGAGGATCCCTAGGAGGGTAACAACAAAAGGTGGACTGTAAGAGTCGTAGTCTAAGAAATTAGTTGAGCAACGAAGGTGTGATTGTCAAGGGTATCCCTTGAACCGTGGTGACGAACATAAGATCATCCTGTCTAATTATGTTGTTATAGAATTCTGCACATAAGGATGTGTTAATTGGATGAGTGCAGAATACAAGGTTGTCTAATTGGTAAAAGTTGATAACATTCATGGCCAAGGGACAAGATTGAGTGAAGAATTGCCTATTTAGGTAACTTGTCTTTATGGGTTTATATGTTGTTCGAGCAAATCTATTGCAAAGTTCTAAGGTTGGGAACCTAGGATCGGGACTAGGTTTGGTACCGGGGTTTGATTGGTTTGCTCGGCGTTTTCTAAGATAAGAAGTATGCGTTTAAACGAAAGGAATTGAGAAAAATAATTTTAAATGCGTAAGGAAAAAAGAAAAAATTATACCGAGTAGCCATTCGGGGAGGCATGGTCGAGGTTGGAGGAGCAAGAGGGTCACTTGGTTGCCTTGAAAAAAAAAAGAGTTAGGGAGGAGAAGGGTTTTGGGTGTGGCAAGATGAGGAGATTCGGGTTCCTTATATAGATGTTTTGGCTAGGGCGCCTAGGAGCTCCCGGCGCCCAGGACAGTGTCTACTGCCTTTGGCAGTGACCTAAAGCTGGTCGAGGGCGCCCGTGATGGCCCGGGCGCCCCGGTCAGACTGGGATGGCAGCTTTGCTGCTTTTGACCAGTCCTGGGGGCGCCCGCAAGGGCCGGGGCGCCCTGGTTAGGATGTTATGGCATTTTTTCTATCTTGGACGAAGTGAAAGTGTTGTGCGGGGCGCCCGAGGTGTCATGGGCGCCCGGGTTAGGTTGGAATTGACAATTTTGATGTTTTGTTGATCATTTGACCATGGTATAACTATTTTGACTATGGTATGACTACTTTGACCATGGTTTGACCTTTATTGAATCAAGCAATAATCAAGTTCTAAGCTACAGAATTTAACAACAGTACAAAGATAAACTTAATTTTATTTAAATTAATTTTTTACCTTCTCACCCATTCTAGAGTTATCAATCGCGTTAGTCTTATAGGTTTTGTGAGACAGGTTTTAATAGATAGAATTCTTTTGAAAAATTGTGATTTATTTTTAAAAAGTTAAATTAGTTCTGAAGACAGTTGATCTTGAGTTTATTTTGAAAAAAATGTTTGAATCTACAATTAACTGAAAATTTGTGTTAGATTCGAATTTGACAAAAAAATAATTTGAATTTGAATTTCAAAAATTGGCTTCTAGGTCTTGGCGAGGCACTAGGCCTTCTTTGGCCGTAGCCTTATTGGATCATCAACCCTTTCCTTGACAAAGTCTTTTAATGAAATTTCATTTTCAAAATTATTTTTTGAGAAATTCTGGTCTAACTAGTTTGGGTCTTGGATCGGTAGCTTCGGCTAGTTTCACCAGTCTAAAGAGACCAAGTAGAGTATACTTGACCTTATTAGAATTGGCTTCCCTAACGTACTATTATCTCACCGCCTCCCAATACTAGGTTGTTCAAATTTCAGTTAAGTTGGTTCAGTCCTTAAACTAACCAGCCCTAAGTCTAAGCATGGTAAATTGCAGAAATTAAATAGACAAGCAATCAAGCAATTCAAAAACAAGAGTAGAAATTTATCTAACTATGAATATTGTTTTTAATTTGGCTCCCCCTGGACTAAAGTCGCGATAATGGTTCGGCAAGATGTGAATCTTGTCCTTGGGGATCCAATACTGATTTGATCCAGTTTGTTTGTTCAGGCACAGTTTGGGTACCCATGCCTGAATTTCAGGTCTGGACTGGTTCAGTACAGCATAGTAAAATTGCCTAATCCGGATCGATTTAGAACCAACTTCTGTTTTCCAAGGATCATGTCAAGGCCCTTGGAACCAGAGGTGAATCGTTCTAAGGCTGATCTAAGGTCTTTGACTTGAGTTTTCAATGAGGAGTTCTCTTTCTCAAGTTTTTCAACTTGAGTAGAGGTTCCTTCTTGAACCTTCTCAGTTAAGGATCTAGAGTCAGCTCCCTCTTTCAGGAGTTTTACTTCCTGTCGGAGAGATTCGACTCGGAGTTTAGCCTTCGCCAAGTCTCGAGAAAGATACGCAATTAATTCATTTAACTGATTTCTAGTAAAACCACTTACAGTTATTTCTTCATCCTCTGAAAATGTAAGTTTGCCGTCATCCGACTCCGATTCTGATTCGGTCTCGATTTGTTCTGAGGCGGTTAGTGCGAGCAGGTTCGACTGTGGGGTCTCTTCTTCTTCTTCGGAGGAGGACTCGTCCCACGTTGCCTGAAGTGCCTTCTTCTTTCTCATCTTCTTTGTTTCCTTCAGATTGGGGCATTCAGTCTTGTAGTGACCCTTCTTCTTGCACTCGTAACAGGTCACGTTTGGTTTGTTCTTTTCATTTGAGGGTTCAGCTGGTTCTTCCTTTCTTCGGCTGGCTTTCCTTCTGTAGGTCTGGTTCTTTAGTTCTTTGTAGTAGTCCCAAGCTAGCCGAACCAGCTTCGGTCGATTTCCCTAGCTGTCTTCTGAGTCTGAGTTTGAATCAGACTCGGGTGCAGGTTGAGGCTTCTTCTTGGTTGTCTTTCCAGCTTTACCTGCAACAAAAGCGATGCCTTTCTCGGCCAGATTGCAGTTAGTCTGCTCATGTAACTCAAGTTCTGAAAACAGTTCATCTAATTTAATTTTTGAAAGGTCCCTTGAAACCTTGTATGTATCTACCATAGATTCCCACAAGGTGTTTCTTGGGAAAGCATTAAGAGCGTACCTTATCAAGTCACGGTTTTCTACCTTGTGACCGATTGTGTGTAGTCCGTTCATTAACTCCTGAATTCTGGCGTGGAGCTGAGCTGTTGTTTCGTTGTCGTTCATCTTGATCGTGTACAACTTGTTCAGGAGGAGATCTCTCTTGCTGATTCGAGTATCTGAAGTTCCTTCGTGCAGCTCGATCAGCTTACCCCACAGCTCCTTTGCACTGTTGAATGGTCCTACCCGATTCAACTCTTCCTTGGTCAGGCCGCATTGAAGTGTCTGGGTTGCTTTGGCATCAGCTTCAATTTTTCTTTTCAGAGCGGTATCCCACTCAGCGTAAGACTGTGGCACTCCTTCAACATTCTTTGGAATCTCCAGTCCAGATTGGATGATTATCCACATGTCCACCTGAGTTTTCAGGTGGACCTCCATCCGACTTTTCCAGTAGGAGAAGTCCTCCCCACTGAAAAGTGGTGGTCTAACTGTG
Organism: Boesenbergia rotunda; assembly: GCA_024364735.1. Lineage (NCBI taxonomy): Eukaryota > Viridiplantae > Streptophyta > Magnoliopsida > Zingiberales > Zingiberaceae > Boesenbergia > Boesenbergia rotunda. Next base: position 453,826 of record JAGFNQ010006766.1, on the reverse strand, counting down.
CTGAATCCTTCTTGCATGACCATTTATCTGAAAATAAGAGTAAAAAGAAAGAAATATCCCAAGACTTGGTCTTGGATTAGTAGTGCGGAAGAAAAGAAAACACTTATCGATTGGTGTTGCACCGATCTCGATTAACCATAAAAATTCGAAAAGCAAATAAAAACAATTTCAAAGAAAATCCGAAAAATTCTCAAATTGGTGGTTCCACCAAATTTGAGCTTCCCCGCTCTGATACCACTTGTTGAATCGAGAAGAACGATAGGGAGGTGAATATCATAAAACGTTTTCGGATTCGTAAAGAGAATAAGCAGCGGAAAATAGAGAAACACACAGACCAAACACAGGCGATTTTACTTGGTTCGGAGTCGCAGTCGGCTCATACTCCAAGGCCCACGGTCGTTGACCGTTTACTGCGGGCAATTCTATATGTGCGCAAAAGTTTACAGAGAGATATTACAGTTGTAAACTGAAAGTTAAAAATTAAGCTCTTTCGTTACTGACTCCCGGTGTGGATTGTACTTCTGAGCAGAGAGTCGTCGTAGGCGCTGGAATCTCGAGATGGGAGGTTTCTGGAGTAGAGCGCTTGAGTAGAAGAGCGTATTGACGTTGGAAAGTTGTGTTGAGAAGCCTTGGGGGTCGAGGGCTATTTATAGCAGTCCTGGGGGCGCCCTGGACGTTGGGGGCGCCCTCTACATGGCCTTCGATCCGCAACAATCTCGGTCAGCCCTTTTCCAGCTCGAGTAGGGCTGAGGTTTGACTGTGGGGGCGCCCCGGTTGACTCAATCAGCTGGCTTCTCGGCAGGATAAGCTTTATCCGCTTCGTTGGCTTGAGCCCAGAGCGCCCAAGGTATCCGGGGCGCCCGGGAGCACGGGGGCGCCCGGGAGCATGGGGGCGCCCTGCCCAGTGAGCTTCCGAAGCGTTTTCTTGCTCAACTCTTGTTTGGCTTTTACCTAGGGCGCCCGGGACCTCCCGGGTGCCCAACCCAGCTGTTGCCTCTCTCCTTTGAGGCATTCTGAGCTGCAGACACTCGTTCCTTCGGTCCTGCATCCAGGGTTAGTACCAAACATGATAAAGCAAGTATGTTAGTGAGTCTTACAGTCGTAACTATCTTGGTTCTGACTTTGGATCTCCAAAATGGAACCCTAGGTCGAACCGACGCCTACTGTTCCCTCGACGGGGAACGCGTCCTCACCTACTCCTCTCAGGAGAATTTACCTGTTGCCAACCGGCTCCTCCGGTTGGACTTTTGCCCAGCAGTCCTTCGCCAGGTGCCTAGCTGTCCTTCGCCAGATCTTTAGTACCAAGCAGTCCTTCGCCTGATGCCCAGTAGTCCTTCGCCAGGTCTTCGGTTCCAAGCAGTCCTTCGCCTGGTGCCTAACATCCCTTCGCTAGGTCTTTGACCCCCAGCAGCCCTTCGCTAGGTGCCTAGCGGCCCTTCGCTAGGTCTTAGGGTTCAGATGCCTAGCAGTCCTTCGCTAGGTGCCTAGCAGTCCTTTGCTAGGACTTCAATCTGGACACTCAAGTAGCATGTTAGATAAACATAACATCTTAACTTTTGAACCCTTTGTCATTATCAAAACACAGGTTCGACTTGGGTACTGTCTGCACCAACATATCCTTCTCATATGACAAGAGTGATATCTGTGGGCCTCTTGATCGAGTAGGACTACTAAATATTTGATCATGCTCAAATGAGTCAATATGAGATATTGAGCTCATTTGCTTGAGTGAGTCTACTTGGGGATCAAGAAACATAAATATTGATTAGAGGATGACACAATCTATGTCTTATTGATCAATCTAGATATCGAGGATAGAAGGACAAAGTCATATATTATAATAGTCACGGAATGGTTATGTCAGATCTTGGCATTTTCATCATTGGGGTAACAATGATACATTATTAGATGTTGCTCATTATTTATGTATATAAAGTGGTTTAGATACATTGCCAACGTTACTAGAACCTATTGGGTCACACACAGAGGGCATGATGTCTCTGAGATAAATTGAATTTAGTTTGACTAAATTGTGATATGAAATTGGATTAATTAAGTTAGACTTAAATAAATCTAATTTAGTTGAGAGATGGAGTCTAATTTGAGTTAGACTCTTTTAGATTAGACTCAACTACTTGAGAATGAATACTATTCATTAAAAGTTAATGAATATTATTATTAGAGGAAGAGAAGATGAAAAAAAAATCAAATTGAACTATTCTCTTCATTGGATGAAGAGAAGATGGAAAAATCAAATTGAATATCAAGATGTTATGGTATTCATTGAGTTTTATTGGTATTCACACTGGGTAAACTCAAGGGACAAAACCCCTTAGTATTTATTGGATGACTAGAAAAAGGTCTCTTGTAATAAGAAAAACTATTCATTGTTCTTCTTCCTCCTTCCTCTCCCTCTTAGCTGAAATCCTCCCTTAGTGGATTTTTGATGTTTTGTGAACCATCCCAAGTTGCTAGCACAACTAAGGTGGTTCTTCTCCGAGGCATAGATTGTGTTTGTGTAGATACTACTCGAGGCACAGACACTTGAACATGCAAGAGATCCAGAAAATCGAGGACAAGTGGGATAACCGAAGGGCACGCACCAAAGGTATAACCCTTAGGTAGATCAAACTTCGTATGAGTTTTTCTTTCGCATGGATTGCTCAAGGGATTTCAAATTTTTGCTACATTTTAAAGTATTTTTCGCTTAGAGATCCCTACAAAACCCTTCAATTCAATTGGAAGGTACATCATCTCAAATAGAAGTATGCCTTAATATGGTTGTGAATAACTCCCAACCATCACTAAGGATATCCATTAGAGATAAGAGATCCACGATGTCTTGTGATTATGTGTATCTCGAAAAGCTTGAGTTTGACATTGGATTGGAAGATGATCCCATATCTTTTCAAGAAGTCAAACAATGTCCTCATCCGGAAAAATAGATCGATGCCATGAGAGAAGAGATAAAGTCTATGGCGGACAACGACATTTGGAAACTTGTAGAATTGCATAAAGGTGTGAAACCTGTTGATTGTAAATGGATATTTACAATCAAAAGGGATTCACTTAGCAATGTCGAAAAGTATAAGACACACCAAGTCGCCAAGGGATTTACTCAAAAGGAGGATATTGATTACAAGGAGACTTTTTTCCAGTTCAACCAAAGACTTCCTTAGGGTAATTATGACACTTGTAACTCATTATGACCTAGAGCTACACTAAATGAATGTTAAGACTGCATTTCTCAATGGAAACATTGATGAAACTATATACATGGTGCAACTGAAGAATTTTGAATTGGGAGATTCAAAGCACCTAGTATGTAAACTAAGGGAGTCCATTTATGGTTTAAAGCAGGCTTATTGTCAATGGTATTGGAAGTTTGATAAAGTGGTTTCTTCATATGATTTCAAGGAGAATCCAGTTGATTAATGTTTATATGTTAAGTTCAGTAGGAGAAAGTTCATTATATTTATTCTATATGTGAATGATGTATTGTTAGCAAGCAATGATAAGGGTCTACTGTTAGAAACCAAGTCATTTCTATCCGATGAATTTGAAATGAAGAATCTTGGTGATGCATCTTTTGTCTTAGGCATACAGATTATTCGTGATCATTCAAGATGCATACTTGGATTATCACAAAGGCCTATATAGAAAAGGTGCTCATTCGGTATGACATGTAAAATTTTGCTCCCGACAACACTCTCGTGTTAAAGGGTGATAGACTTAGATTGCAACAATGTTCGCATCGTGAACTGGAGATTAAAGAAATGCAGCAATTTCCTTATGCATCGACAGTAGAGAGTTTAATGTATGCTCTAGTGTGTACACGTCCGGATCTTATGTATATTGTGGGGATGTTGGGTAGATATTTTAGTCACCTTGAACCAAAGCATTAGAAAGTTGTAAAGAGAGTCATGTGGTATTTGTAAAGAACAAATAATTACATACATATCATAGATCAGGTCATTTGGAGATCATTAGATATTCATACTCTAATTTTTTTGCTAGATGTTTAGATAGTAGGAGGTCTACCTCAGGTTATGTCTTCATGCTGGTAGGAGAGGCTATATATAGAAAAGTGTCAAACAAACGCTAATAACCACTTCCACTATGGAGACAGAGTTTATAGCCTGCTATAATGCTTCCAACCATGGGATATGAATGTGGAACCTTATCACAAGACTATAAATCATTGGGAGCATTGATAGACCATTGAGGATCAACTATGATAATAAAACTGCAGAACTATATTCTAAGAATAACCGCAGTTTGTCAAAGTCTAAACACATTGACATAAAGTTTGGCGTGGTTAAAGAAAGAGTTTAGAATGGTCAAATTATGATAGAGCATATAAGGACGATTCAATATTAGCAGACCCACTCACCAAGGGCTTGTCGCCCAAGGTATTTCATTGGCATGTATTGAGTATAGGGGTTCTTCCTTTTGATGAAGTACTCATTACGTAGGAATATATATTTTGTGTGATACTTTATATCAATGAACATATGTATTTTTGGCTAATTGTACGTACTAAAGTTTCCTTTTTACATGTGTATATGACATTGGCATTCCGAATATATAGGCATCATGATTTATTATTGCGGTTTTGCATATGATTTTTGTAAATATGATGTAAGACTCTATTTACTATTGTGGTTTTGTATAAGATTTTGTAAATATGGGTCATAAAGATTAATCATGATTTATCATTGTGGTTTTGCATAAGGTTTTGTAAATATGATTTGTTCCTAGTTTGAGTCATAAGGAGGACTCTCAAAATGGGCATGTTTATATCACATTTTGTGTCATTTTCATACTACAAATTTATATTTGATCTATATCGTTAATGATATTAATACTGATATTATTGTTGAGTTGTTACAGTTATAGTAACTTTAACTTCTTTAGTCCTGTATTAATTGATTTAATGGACCAGATTGTTTAAAGGAGTATTCAATCCATAAAATTTTACATGTTGAGCTCAACTAAGGGGTTATGTACTGTATAAGGAATCAAATATAACCCAAGTGGAGGATTGTAGAATTAAGTCCACATGGGTGGACTCAATCTTATTAAGACCATATGGGTGGGCTTAATCTCCGTAAGTTATGCTTACACTTGATTAACACACACACAACTAATTACCATTAAGGAACTAAATTCTAATTAAGTGATCTAATGCTTGATTGCATTTAAAGGGGGTTTGGATTAAATGGATGTGAATTAAATGTGTAGATCTAATAATTTTATTCATTAACATTAATGGGCTATTAATGATTGATGGGCTTCAAGGGGATGGTCCCCATAAGATGGACTCAAGGTATATAAGGAAAGAAGCTTATCCAATTAGGGCATCTTCTTGAATCAAAAGGGTTTAGCTTCTTCTTCCTCCTCTCCTCTCTTCCCCATTGAGAAGGTGTTGGATTACCGCCCATTCCTATAGAAGGTCATTCTGCACATGCAGGAAGATACGACGACAAGTAAGAACGATGGTCAATACGATGGATTCAGGTTAGACCATTTCGTTGCCATTGGTTTTTCAGATTTCTATCTATTGTAGCTTTGTACATGATGATAACTAGATACATGGATGCATCCTTTGGTTATTTTCGATGTATATTGCTTCTCCAACTAGTCAGCCATGCACTTGGACATCAAAATACATGCACATTAGAGGTTATAGTGGAGCATCATTTTTCACTCAATGAAGTTGCATATACCGAATCAATTTCAGAGGTTAAAGTAAATGATGATACAATTCAAAACTTCACATGCCTATTCTTGTGAATCCAATGACTTTTATATGATGCCTAGTGCTCAAGAAAGTACAATGCGGGAACTCTCAATCATGGTGAAGTACATTTGGCAAAGCACATGAAAGATGAGTTTGTTAATTTTGCTCCATAAGTGCTAAAAAAAACCCCAACATTAGCAACAAAAATTAGACATTCTTTTGCTTACTTCATCAACAAGAGACATTCTTTTATGGTCATCACTTGTTAAATCATTAAGTTTATCTTCCAATACTTCCATTTTTTCATTGGTTTCTCTCCTCTTACCTATTATGCTTGTTTATCTTGTTTCCATCCCCACAGAATGGGCTGATAGTTAGGGCGTGAGTGTTTCCACCTTGAGATATGAGAGTCAAAACCTGGCAAAGCCAATGTACTTGCCCTCCCTAGGCGCTACTCACAGCATCCGAGCTAATAGCCCCGGTGATTTACTTGCTCAATGTTGGCCATAGGCGAGTGAATCGTTTTTTGCCACCTTGTTTCCTTTACCATCATTAATTAGTCCTTTTGATTCATGCATACGTATGTATTTAGTTTGGCGGAGAATAGAATATAAGCAAACATATGCTAGTGAAATGTTGTGAGTAACATGGAATGAAACTTCATCTTTGTATAAGCTTATGAGAGCAAGAGTGAAAATATTTACCTTGAGAGGTTTTATCATTCTTATTTTATTCAAGTTGATTGAAATCACTAGGCTTGATGACCACAAGTAATTACCTTTTATTATTTTCAAAGTATTGATAAAAATTATAGGAGATGAGTTTTAGTTTTACTTTAGTTTGTTTACTTGTCCGAGACGTGCAAGAATAAATATAGGAGATTTGTTGATTAATATTTTGATATATTATTTTGGCACATATAATTATGTTTTTAATTCTCTCATCTACTTAAATTTATATCCATACCATATTTTACGAGTTCAAATTTATTTTGAGCTTTGATGTAAATTCTCTTACATTTATGACATTGAATCTATAGATATAAATGTGGTTTTGTAGGAGATCAAGGTGAGCCATGGACTTGAGTTGAACCGAACCAACTTTAGCTTGAGGCTAGGGTTAAAGGGGGAAGTCCAATTTGAAAGGAGGCTGCTTATGTATTGATCTAGTTTATCTATTCAAATCTTGAGCCATCTGGTTCATCCATTTAGATCTGGAGTCTTCCCGTCCATCCATTTAGATCGAAAGTTATCTCATTCAAAGGAGAAGGAACAGTGTGAGATCGCGATTGGGAGGAAACATAATGCGAGGAAGAGAACAAAGGATAAGAGGCGGTCCGATAGAAGATCTCTCTCGACGCCATCTTCCACCGGAGGATTCCATCTTCATCAATCGCAATCCATTCGGAAAAGAGGAAAGGGGATTCCCATCCTCTTCGAACTTCATCGACGGGCATTATCATCATACGCATCCCCAAAGTCTTCTCACTCTTGCATCTATCGTCACAGGCAGTGAAAGTCTTAGCAAGACTAAACGATGGAATGCCTAGTTGGAAACTATGTTAAGTCTAAGGAGGATCAATTGAGAGTTGAACATTTGGCAAAATAGATTTGGAGGAGTAAACTTCAAATAAGTGAACCTAGTAGGTTAGGTAAACCAAGTATTAGGTTTTACATGTTTTGCAAGAAACAACAACTGGACGAAGACTCGGGCGGAACCAATTGGGAACTAGTCTGGGCAATCAAACCCATGGTATAGTTGATCGGGAGGTAGTTCGATCAATTGAAATGTCCAGTCGAGTGGAAGAGTGTTGTCGATTGGAAGTCAACATGATCAAGTTCACACGAGTCGGTCCTTGGATAAGTTTTGACTAAGCTCCAAGCGACTACAGGGTATTCTAGTCGATCGGAAGGCCAAAATTTAGCTCTAAGAGGATTGAGTTTATAGTTGAGTCACTGGAAATCCAGTCGACCGGATTGAGCTCTGTAAAAGGGAGCCAAGGAAGCCTCTTCTATCATCACCAGCTCTGTAAAAGGGAGTCAAGGAAGCCTCTTCTATCATCACCAGCAATTAAAGTTTTTTCATTTGGTGCTCCTAATAGAGCTCCAAGTTCTACTCGTTAATCTAGGAAGATCCAAGATGAGACACGTCGCACTCAGGATTCTAGACCGGATCCACGTGTTTGTTTACTTGTTTTTCTTTTAGAAAAGAAAGATAGTGAATTAGCTAGCTATGGATATTCTTGGAATAGCAACTTGGATTGTGAACCAGTAAATACTCGTATCCATTTTTTTTTGTTTGCTTTAAATTAATTTGGCAAGCGAAAAAGAACGCTTATTTGCAGGTGCAATTCCATCAAGTATCAATGTCAACTAAGGAGCAAGTGAATTATATATAATAATAATAATTCGCATGAGAAGAATTAAGATTATTGATCCAAATTAAACAAAATTAGAAATAAACTAAAACTAATAAAAAAAAAAAAAGAAACCCCCCCGCCCCCCCCCCCCCCCCCCCCCCCCCCCCTCCTTATACTTAATAAGGCTCAACCAAATTAGAAAATAAAGCAACTTATCAATTAGATGCGACTTCCACAAAAATCGTAAATAAAATAATTATCAACTTACAGAACATCTGTTAAAGTTCACTCTTCTAAAAAGATCAAAACAAACTCTGCCAAAATCTAAATATTTAGAACTTAGTTTCCTTATTTGCATTGCTCCTTCCTACTCTCCCTTTGATCCTAAGCTAAATTCTTATGCTTTGTTGCTGCTATAAAAGATATTCGATCATTCTGCAAAGTAGGGCACCCCATGGATCATCCATACATCATAGGGATTCTTATGGAGACAACTGATGGTCCGAGAGGCTAGTAATTGCATTCTGCTGCCTTGACGCCAACAAATTAACTTAAAAGCAAATTACCTCTTCTCCTCTTCGGTTCTGTCGGGAAAAAACTAACTGCCATCACCAATACACCAAAGGGGAAAAAAAAATTAACAAAAACGACACTACTTGATAAGTAAAAAAGCTTTATTGATGCAATTAAACACTACCAGCTGTGAATAACCAAGTCTATCAATTGCTTGTTGACTGCGCCACTGGTAATGACAACCCACCAAGCCAAGAATCTCTTGCTCTACAAAAGATGAGGCCCTTAATCTTTTGTGATGATTGGTATCTTTTGTCAATTAGTCTTTGCAATTGGGGATAAGCAGGTTAATACAATTATCTGTATATATATATCTGGATTCTGCAAGTGCTAAACAGGAGATACCATTGATATAGTTACAAAGATGAATAACGGCATCAAATGATCTAGGAAACTGAAAATCATGTATCAAGTTCTTATAAAGCACAGCATTTAGTGTCAAGAATAACCACTTACTGTGCTTAACAAGTGAAAGGATCAAATCAATAAGATAAGTAGTTATGTCCATGAAACTGAAGAAATTTACTCGTGCTTCTTAGATTTTGAAGAACCCCATTGGAAGTAACCGCAGTTTGCTTCCGGATTAGAAGCAGGTCCCTAGAAGAACAAAATTAATTTTTGTATCAAGACAAAAGCACAAAAAAAAAAGGTAATTACTTGATATGTCAGAATATTGGTTTGACAATCACATAGAGTTTCAAAGCATATCAATCTCAATCAATTCAAATTGCCAAAGCAGAAAAGGCAAAGGAAAAAGAGGTTAGTATATTCATTATATTTCAGTGCATGAAGATACCAATTGTTGGCGACTTCATACCACTAAAAGTTAAGACTTAGAGATTTTTAAATTAACTGGAGGAACATTTTAGCTTCCTTATCTATTGAGATGTTATACCACAAAGTGGGTCTCTGTTCTTACCAGCATGCTATATATGTGGATTTTTGCTGAAAAAAAAAAAAATCAAATAGCAACTAAAAGAAAGATAAACATATATAGGGATGTTTGAGAACCTGGGCACGAGCACAAACATAGAAGAGACGACCTCTATTGGGGCCTTCCCTTTTCACAGATCTTGCTACACAAGGTTCACCATGTCCTCTGCAGATTGGCAAAGTCATCTTCATCTTCTGCTGAATTTTCTGCCACTCTATTACTGCAGAACTGTAGCTCTCCCTCTCACAAGGAAAGGATATCTCTGAATCTCTCTTATCATCATATGCATTTACACTCGTTGCACTCATTTCACAATTGTTCTGTAGATATTGATTAACTTCCTGTTCCATCATCTGAGATACCTCCTCCACATCTTTCTCAGAATAAAAATTTTGAGATGTTGCATCACGCCTCAAAGAATCATCATCACATGTTCCAAGAGTCTTGGGTTGTTTAAAAAAGGATTTCAAAGTAAGCTGAGAACATGTACTATGTCTTGTCCTTTTCTTCATGCTTGTGGTGGAAATGCTAGGATCTGGAGAGTCCTGAGATGTAGCAATGATTTCCTGCTCAGTGGTTAGGCTACAGCCTTCACTTGTTATTTCACATTCTTCATGACCTGCTCTTGTATTGTTGTCATTCGACGAGTCACTTGGCAAGCAATGACGTGTTACTTGCCCTTTCACCAAGAAGGAAACTGAAGAAAATAGATAGATGCCAAATAAGAACAAACCTTAAAAATCCAATGTTTTGAGAATCATCGAAAGTATAAACATGTGGGCAGATATTCAAAATAGAGGGTATTATCATGGGGTACTAGTGTATTCAATGAGTCAAACAAGTACTTCAGAGGAAAATATATGATTCATATCTCAGCTTTGGCCTAATATATGCTTGGCCTCTCTATGATTCATTGAAACACGAATTGTTGAAGTTGATTAACTTACTTGAAGCCCTTAAAAGCATTTTTCAAGGATACGAAATATCCCTGTTAAATGCAAATGTCCTGAAATGCACAAAAGCTAGAAATTTGTAGCTCAGTAAAAAGGATTAGCAAAGAGCATGCACCATGGTAGATGAAAAAAAACAAAATTCAGTACTAGAGAACTTTCCTGCATAAGAATATCTATCCATGTAAATTCGTCAAACAAAGATGCGAGTAATTTCAAATATTTTAGGGCAAGACCAACTGAAATTGTGTGAGCACCTATAGACTGTTGCCAACCACGAACTTCAGGAATATATCTGACAGCCAAAGATGGAGTGTTGTGTAATGGAAGATCAGGTATATCTCTCAATATAACATGAACAGGAACATGATCTGAACCTTCTAATTTAATGTTTCTCCCTCCTCTCCACCTGTAAATAGTAATAATCAAAATAGATACAAACAAAAAAATAATAACAAGCCAGTAAAATCTTGATCTATGTTCTTTTCCTTGGAGCATTCCTAGAATTTCCTCTTCTAAACTGACTCATAATATCACAGGCTTCAACATGGCAGCTTAAGAAGTTATGTCCTTCGATATCATAGTTCTGATGCAAACAAGACCCAGCAATAAGTATATGGTCAATCCTAGAGCCATAGTTGAATTCCTCGGCTCCAATACGTGGTGAGAAGCAAGTGTATGCTTCTTTTCTGTAGTAGACAAAGAAGCAAGGGTGTAAGCTACTGCTGGCTATTGAAAAGCTAAGGATAACAAGAATAATCAAAGTAAAAAAAAAAGTAATCACTTAATAATCAAAAAGCATTCATAAACAGTATTACCTGAACAATAACTCATCGTTGTTCTCACCTTCCCTAGTTTCCTTCCCAGTGTAAAATCTGACAGTTTGAGCTAAAATAAGATGTTTCCATGTGTCAACTATGCTTACTCTTTTTTTTTTTAATCTAAGTATCCAGCTCTTTGAACTGACTAATCCTGGAGGTGATTGGCTCTATCCCACGGAAAGTTTCTATTGGCCACCGGGATAAATCGAAAAATGCTCATGGAGACCCATCCAGATGGCTAGCGTTCTTAGGCCTGCTTCTCACTAAGGGAAAAATCCCTTGCAGTGCGCCGCAGCTGATAATCCCCATT
>JAGFNQ010006766.1:284349-437472 GCA_024364735.1 Boesenbergia rotunda | reverse complement strand
ATCGGGTATGTGTTCTTGATGAAACACAAATCTGAAGCTTTTGATAAATTCAAAGAGTTCAGAAATGAAGTAGAGAAACAACTTGGCAAAAGTATTAAAATACTTCGATCCGATCGGGGTGGTGAATACTTAAGACAAGAGTTTCAAGATTATCTAAGGGACAATGGGATATTATCCCAATGGACTCCGCCATATACACCACAGCATAATGGTGTATCTGAGAGGCGCAACCGAACCTTGATGGACATGGTTAGGTCTATGATGAATCATACAACTCTTCCAAAATCCTTTTGGGGCTATGCACTAAAGACAGCTGTTTACTTGCTAAACAGAGTCCCGACCAAGGTAGTCTCTACTACTCCATATGAGATTTGGAATAGTAAGAAACCTCACTTAACTCACCTTAAGATATGGGGTTGTCCTGCATATGTGAAGCGGGTTGTATCAGACAAATTGGATGCTAAGTCTGATAAATGTCTATTTATTGGATACCCTAAGGAAACGAAGGGTTACCAATTCTATCATCCCTTGGAACAAAAGGTGTTCGTTTCAAGGCATGCTGTATTTCTACAAAAAGAATTTCTTTTACAAGAAAACAGTGGGAGTGGCATTGAACTTGATGAAGTTCAAGAAACTCCAATAGACATTACAGAGACACCTAGTCTAGACCCACAACCAATACCTCATCATGATGAGCTATCAGCTGAACCTAAAACTACACCACCTCTTCGTAGATCTGATAGGACACGCAATATTCCAGAGAGATACGGATTTCTCGTAAGTGAATCGAACGACGTGTTACTCATAGGCGATGACGAACCTATCAGTTATGAAGATGTTCTGAATAGTTCAGAAAGGGACAAATGGCTTGAGGCCATGAAGTCGGAAATGGATTCCATGTACGAAAACCAAGTATGGGACTTGGTTAACCCACCTGAAGGGATTAAGCCCATAGGGTGCAAGTGGGTTTTCAAGAAGAAAACCGACATGGAAGGTAATGTTGTTACCTTTAAGGCTAGATTAGTGGCAAAAGGATATCGTCAGAAGCAAGGAATTGATTATGACGAAACCTATTCGCCAGTAGCTATGCTTAAATCCATTCGGATGCTCCTAGCCATAGCAGCTCATTATGATTATGAGATATGGCAAATGGATGTGAAAACAGCTTTCCTTAATGGAAACCTGCTTGAGGATGTATACATGATACAACCTGAAGGTTTCACATCGGTTGATAAAACCAAAGTATGCAAGCTTCGATGATCCATATATGGACTGAAGCAAGCATCTAGGAGCTGGAACATCCGTTTTGATGAGACAATCAAAGAGTTTGATTTCTCACAAAATCCAGACGAACCTTGTGTGTACAAGAAGGTTAGTGGGAGTGCAGTCGTATTCCTAGTATTATATGTCGATGACATCTTACTTATAGGAAACGATATATCAGTTTTACAGACAGTTAAGATTTGGTTGTCCAAAACTTTCTCCATGAAAGACCTGGGAGAAGCAACCTATATCCTTGGAATTAGAATCTATAGAGATAGATCAAAACGGTTGCTTGGTCTTTCGCAGTCTACATATATAGACCGAGTGCTAAAAAGGTTTAGCATGTCGGAATCCAAGAAAGGTTACCTTCCCATCAGGCATGGGATCAACCTTTCAAAGTCTATGTGTCCGCGCACAGAAGACGAGAGGATTAGCATGAATAAGATTCCCTATGCATCCGCGATAGGATCTATCATGTATGCTATGTTATGTACTAGGCCCGATGTATCGTATGCTTTGAGCGTCACAAGCAGATACCAGTCGGATCCAGGAATTGATCATTGGGCGGCTGTTAAGACAATCCTTAAGTACTTAAGAAGAACTAAGGATGTATTTCTAATATATGGAGAAGGAGATTTGATAATACGTGGGTATACAGATGCCAGTTTCCAAACAGATAAGGATGACTCCAAATCGCAGTCTGGATACGTATTTACTTTGAATGAAGGCACAGTAAGTTGGAAAAGTTCCAAACAAGACATCGTAGCGGATTCTACCACGGAAGCGGAATATATCGTAGCTTCGGAAGCAGCAAAGGAAGCAGTTTGGATCAAGAAGTTTGTCTCAGAACTTGGTGTGGTTCCGACCATTGATGAAGCAGTGCCGGTTTACTGCGACAACAATGGAGCTATTGCACAAGCAAAGGAACCAAGGTCTCATCAGCGATCCAAACACGTGCTTCGACGCTATCATCTGATCAGAGAGATTATAAGTAGGAATGACATACAAATTGAGAGAGTTCCCACTGAAAGGAATATAGCGGATCCTTTAACTAAGGCCTTGCCTCAAAACAAGTTTAAGGGTCATGTTAGAGCCTGTGGTACTGGATACCGTAGCGATTGGCATTAGGCCAAGTGGGAGTTTGTTAGTGATATGAGAGAAGTGTCCTAAGGCAATCGCCTTATGATGTAAACATTTATATTAATAAATGATAATTCACTATTTGAGTATACATATTCTGTGTATTTGATTGGGATCTTAAACTCATCTACTGAATGTCCGCAATACAACTCACAGCATAAGAGAATTTGTGATGGGATCACAACTAGTGATTATCTCTAATGTGCAATTGTGAAGTATTGAAATTATCCCTAGTCGATGAATTGATAAAAATGGAGACTATCAATTCTGTTGAGACTAGCATGGGTTATTCTCTAATCAGCTGATTCTCACTGGCTGGTGACATTGGGATGTCCGGAGATAAACATGGATGCTAGTTAAGGGAACTAGTTCATTGGAGTGACTAGCTGTAAGACTTCATATGGGAATCTACATGTAGATATGTCAATGAAGTTCTTACTGCGGCTTAAGTGCGATGTTCCTTTGAGTTGCGGTGTTCAAGTCATCTTGGTCATGGAGACTTATACTTTAACATCTTAAGCAAGCATCTCCAAGGAGGTGTGGACCCAGGATGATTGGGTATAAGCCGAAGTGTCCGAAGATGTTTGAACAGCCTACAAAGGATTCACCACTCCTTGCGAGGAGTTGTATACCCAGGCCTATCGTCGGATTGTTACTCAAAACCTCTGGCCAGAGTATATCATGTTTAGAGTGCGAGTCTCTAAAATACATGAGAGTAATTAGAAATCCAATGGACGAGAAAGACACTACTTGGGCTAGGTGTGACGTAGTCAGCCTAGTGGGGACTGACACCATAGACCGTGTCCTGAACCAAGTGGGTATAAGTGGTGAAGGGAATGGGGCACGATTCATTAGAGCTGCTAAAGGGTTTCAGAATAATTTCTTCTGAGGTCAAACCGTTGATCTTTCGATTAATTGGGGATCATGATGTACTACTAGGTGCCACTCATGATCGTTCTATAATTAATGGGTTAATTATAGACGGCCAACATAAATCGAAAGCCTATTTAGTCACACGCAATACGAGTAATCCGAGGGATTTAAAACGAGTTGAAAATTGGATTTTTCGATCAAGAAAAATAAGTCGAATCTGAATTTATCAGAGGCGCAATGGAAGCTAAAAATGGCTAAGTCTTTTGAAGGCTTTTTGGACGAATTAAATTAGTTTAATTCGCGGCGGTTCGGGTTGGTTTGGCCGGCCAAAGAGGGTGTCAAAACCCCCTTTGGTGGCCGGCCACAATAAGAGGAGAAAACCAATTAATTTTGGTTTAATTAATAAAATAAATCTAGCGCGATTTGTTTTATTAATTATGGATAAATAAATTTGTATAAAGAAATTTATATAAATAAATTTATAGAAATTTATTCTTTTATGGAGGATTAAAATAATCCATGAATTGGTTTATTTTAATTTTATAAAATCATTTATGAATTGATTTTTTCATAATAAGAAAGTTTATAAATTTCTTATAAAATTTTATTCCATAATTTAAAGAGAAGAAGAATTAGTTTTATTATAAATTGGTTTATAATAAAGACTCGGTTTAAACGGAATAATTAATAAGAAAATTTATAAGATAAATTTCTTATAACTAATTCCGTTAATTCGGTTTAGAGGGAGACTTAGCAAAGGAGTTGCTACTATATAAAGGAACCAAAGGCTAGCCCTTATTCCCAATTAAGAGATTAATTATTCTCTCCCTCTCTCTCTTAATCTCTTCTCCTTCCCTTCTCTACACCTAGGGCCGGCGCCCACCAAGGAGACCTAGGGCCGGCGCCCACCTTCCTCCATCTAGGGCCGGCGCAACCCTCTCCTCCCCTTGAGGTTGGCGTGAGCTAACAAGAAGAAGGAGAACCCGAACAAGAAGAAGAAGAAGCGGATAGTGACTCCTCTCTTCTCGGAATTCGATTCCGTTACTTCATTGGTTAGTTTCCTAATTTTTCTCTTGTTCTTCTAGTTGTGCCTTCCGAGAATCTAGTAGTTCTTGTCAGCACAAAACTCGTGACTTTATGAAGTCATCCCGAAGAGAACTCGGCGTGGACGCGAATAGAGGCGGAGCTTCCAAGGGACGCTACGGTTGGATCTCGTCCCTTACTTCGAGTTACGAGAGGTACTTGGTAAATTAGTTTACTTTTCCACAAAGTTTTATTTTATGATTATGTCAACACACCATAGGATTGCATGCTAGATACGAAGTTAAAATAATTTAGGAAATTATTTTATGCAAACTCTTCCTCTGCACGTAAAAATTTTTGAATTTTACGAACTCGTATCCTTGTCGACATGCACCCGGTCCCAACAACTCCATGATCTAGCCATAAGCACTTGCTAGACCTCAGTCAAAGGTATCCGTGATGACCACAAAAATGGAACACTACTCATATCTATCAGTATTTAACTGGAAATGCATGAATGACACATCATACCGCGAAAAGTTGATCCCTCGGTCCGTGGTGCCTCCTCTCTGGTGGCAGCATATACTCGTCTAGTCTCTGGTGGTGGAGGTGGGACTGTCGAATACTGCTGTGGTTGTGGTGGTGGAACTGCCTGATACTGATGTGGCTGTGGTAGTGGCACTGGCAGATACTGCAGTGGCTGATACTGTGGCTGATATGGTGGACAATACTGATACGGAGGAGCAGTCTGATACTGAGACCCTGAGGTAGCAAAGAGTGACACTGCTGGAGGGCTCATATCCGTACATACAGTAAACAGCTGCTGGAGGGGTGAACCGCGGCTGACGGAATGAAGACTGAGTCTTACATCCTCCCTCTTGAGATCCTGGCTGACTCGAAGGTACACCCTATCCTGTAGCTCCAGTACTCTCATTCCATGCCTTCAGCGCACAATCTCAACTCAGATGTCCCAGTAGCTTGCAGTAGTAAGATACAGGATGCTCCAGCGGACAATCCACCCTACTATGCGCTCGAGAACCACAATGTGCATAGTGCGATCTATTAGTAGACTGCTCCCAACTCTGCTGATAAGACAGGAAGGACCCTCCTGCGATATGTTTAGACCTCTGCGGCCGAAATGATGTCTCAAAAGTGCTCTGAGCTGCCTGACTCTGACTGCCCCGCTTCTGCCCTGTGGTCTACGGTGGCTGAGACATAGCTGAACTCTGAGCTAAATCCATTCCTTTCTTTTTCTCTCCGTTCACCTCCTGCTGGGCCATCTCAATTAGGAGGGCTTTCTCCAAAGCCTTCCGGTATGATGCGGTACTAAATCCAGAAATGCATAGTCTGATATACTCAGCTAATCCCCGAGTAAAGTGAAGCATCCGCGATCTGTCCTCGATGACTACCTCGAGGCAGAATTCAGCCAAACGGTTGAATTCTGCACAGTACTCCATAACCATGCGACTCCCCTGCTGCAGAGTCAGGAACTCCTATCGCTGGGTCATCTGATAAGCCATCGGAATATACTGACTCTCGAACGCCTCTCGGAAGGCGGCCCAATTGAGATGCTGCTCTCCAATGATCGTGTGCTGCGAGGCCCACCAGGCCACCGTCTTGTCTCGCAAATGGTATGCAGCTAACTCCGCCTTCACCCACTCGGAGCAGGCCATATAATAGAATGTACCCTCTAGTGCCTCTAACCAGGAACGGGCAGCCCAAGGGTCACATCCTCCGTGGAACAACGTAAATCGACCTTTCACCGACTCTGCCAGAGTTGGTATCCGTGCTCAGGCTCTGGCCCAATCTGTCGGAGTAGTAGGAGCTACCAGTGGAACTGTAGAGGGGTGTCGCGGCTGAAATAGTAGACAACACTGTGGAAAATCCCAGAACAGGTGCCACTAGTGGGGCTGGCCGAAGCAGGAACAGCTAAGGATGCCGCAGAAACTCCCGTTATAAGGGCGGGCGTTACAAGTCACTTATATCTACTCTCGGGGCGGGGTCACGTACTATCATTCGTATAAATTTTTTTCTTTCTTAAAGTACTAATAACAAAGTACTAAGCATGCTTGTTCAAAACTAACCTATAACATGATAGGTTCGACTCATAATATAATCAAGTATATGAGTAATCCAAGTGTAACATTCATTACTAAAGAAATGTTAACATAAGCATAATATTGTAGATATGAAGATCTTTATTTCCCGAACCACCACCCCACACATCTTCAGCCCACCTGCCTCTTCCTCTAGTTTAAGTGTCCATTACCTTTATCTGCAGCATAAGACAACACATAACTAGTAAGCATAAAAGCTTAGTAAGGATCCGGTCCTACTCGCAAAATCCATACGAAAGCATACAGCATGTGTACATAACAAGACATAAGCATGAGTTCATCATAGCATACTAAACATTAAAGTTTCTAAGCATGCAGCATAAAGTATGGAATGCATATACATAAGGATGCTTAACTTTTTAAAATCATACTTTTAAATACTTAAACATCATCATATCATCATTGGGGGTCCCCGGCTTGTACCACATACATACATCATAAGCGCGCATCCCTAAGTAGATACGAGGTAGCGAGCCCCGACCTACTAGGGTAAGGACAGCTACGGTAGTCCCAGAACCGAGGCGTTCTTAAGGTGCCCATCCCTGTTGCACAGCTACGGTAGTGCCAGAACCGTGGACAGCATAGTCGGTAGTCCAGAACCGGGGCGTTCTTAAGGTGCCCATCCCTTGGACCCATACTTCAGTCCGGTACAAGCCCATTCATAAAGTAAAATAGCATACATGGATTTTATCATATCATAAGCATAGCACATTCTTGTTTCTTACTAGGTCCGTTCATAGTCCGTCGACCTAAGAGTTGCATAGCACATTCTTATCATATCATAAGCATATCATCATAACCTATCACATCATTGTCATATCATGAGCATGGCATGCCTCTTATCTTATCATGAAGAGTGCTCTTAGTCCCGACTTATAGGGAAGCATCTCGTAGGCATTTCATCATACATAAGCCATGCATAACATAAGGGTGCCCCATGGGCTATAAGACATGCTCATACATGCATCATAATTCAACCACTTAACATACTTTAGATCTGACAAGATTTGGTCACATAGATTATTCTCATATCATAGGCAGTGGTAGCATGCTAACAATTAAGATTTCAATCAGACATCTCATTTAAACCCTCATGCATAAACATATCATAGCATGCTAACAGTTAAGGTTCCAAATCAACCATTCCATTTAACACCACATGCATACACATATAATCATCCCAAACATAAGCATATCTCCTAGGGTACATCTTATACAATCATCACATATATACACATATGATCTTACTAAACACAATCATAATCTCATAGGGTAAGTTGTCCTTCACAACCTCATATTTCATGCCTTGGCCAAATGTTACATGCTAAGGAATCCAATCAAACATTTCCTTTCAATATCACATGCATATACATCTCATATCATTTTACATAAGCATATCACATAAAATAATTTAACCTTCACAAACCCTAATGTTTCATGCCTTGGCCGAATGATGTAGGGTAGGGTAGGCTAGGTTTTTGACATCCAATCTTCACACAAACATTTATTCAAACACCTTACCTACACTACTAAACATGGACACATCATAGGATAGCAAACAACCCAAAAACCCTAGCCTATTCCCTCTTGGACGAAACTTGTAGGGTGGATAACCCTACTTTTTCTTATCACAACATAATGGGGAACAACATTTATTCATACCCTAAGTTTCTAGGGGTCTCCTCATGCAACAAGAAGTAACCAAGACCTCCTTCTTGTGGGTGGCCGAATGGTGCACAAGGGAAGAAGGTTCCCTTTTTCAAAAACAACAACAAGAAGAACATACAAATCACACAATAACGATTACACTGCAGGCGAGGGGATACTTACATCCTTTCGCTTGAGATTCTACTTCTTTAAGTCCCTTAGGGTACCCTTGGTTGAAGGAGAAGTGAAGGTTCCTCTTACTCTTTCTTCTCTAGACTCCTTGGCCCTAATAGAGGGCAAGAGCCTTCTTCCTTCCAATCCCCTAGGGTTAGAACCCTAGGGAGCACTTTTCAAAAAATGGAAAAGAGGAGAGGAGAAGAAGGAATTTCGGTGGGGAAGAGAAAAGGAAGAAGAAGAGGAAGTTACTCACACCTCTTCCCTCTCTTATTTATACTTTTCTCATGAAAAGACATGTCTCTTCCCTATTACCCGTTTAACAAGCATGTTTCTTATTCTCTCAACAAGAAACAATGCTTGGTGTAGTGGTTATGACATGGAGAGTGCAACTAAGAGGTTCAAGGTTCAATCCTTGCTTCCTCCCTTCTACCTCTTCTTTTTATCACAATTTGCACTAATCCATATCAATGCCCTTTAAGCCAAGCTTATCATGAAATTTCATAATATTAATAATATTTCATGAATTCATATTATTTCATAATACTAATAATATTTTATGAATTCATATTATTTCATAATACTAATAACATTTCATGATATTTATAATATTTCATAATATTAATAATATTTCATGAATTCATATCATTTCATAATACTAATAATATTTCATTATATTCATAATATTTCATAATATTAATAATATTTCATGAATTCATATCATTTCATAATATTAATAATATTTCATGAATTCATATTATTTTATAATATTCCATAAATATTATTTCATAATATTTTTATTATTTCATATTCATGAATCCATAATATTTCATGATAATAATTCATGAATTCCATAATATTTTATATTCATGAATCCATAATATTTCATGATAATATTTCATGAATTCCATAATATTTCATATTCATGAATCCATAATATTTCATGATAATATTTCATGATCTTCCATAATAATATTTCATGAATTTCATGATATTTCATAACATTCTATATGGGAAATCAAGCATAGATTCCCTATAAATTTTCCTGAATTCATAACATTATTTACATAATATTTTCCATGAATCCAAAATATTATTCACATAATATTTCATAATGAATTCACAATATTATTCACATAATATTTCATAATGAATTCACAATATTATTCATGGTGAAATTTTGGGGTGTTACAATCCTACACATCTTATAAAAAGTTCGTCCCGAACTTTAAACAATCCCCAGGTACTCAAATCGTAAAAATTGGGGTGTTACAACAGGCCTCTTTGATGATCTGCTAGGAAGGCGAGGAAGAAGATGAAGCTGCGGATAGGGTTCGCCGGAGATGTAGACGACGACGAAGGCGATGGTGGCGTTGGCTTCGATCGGCCAGAAGAGGTGTGTGGGCGAACACTGAGCCCTAACAGCCTCTTGTTCGGGTCTTTTTCCATTTAAGCCCAACCTTCATAGTTAATTCAAATATCACCCCTAAATTTGAAAATTTTAGAAAACAACCCCTTTAAGGTTTAGTTTTAAATCATTTAAATCCCCTAACCTTCGTCTAAGTGCTCGGAAATCCTAGGACCCTATTCTAAAAAATTTTCCCCGAGCGATGATAATGTTTCGGATTTAACATCCGATGTGTCGGTAAGTGAGGTATATAACTTACCCACCTCTACTCTTGTTAAAATAATTGCTAGTACAAATGATGATTTAGCTAAGGCTAGAAAGATGGTTATGAAATTGAAAAATGAAGTTTGCATGCTCAAATTAGAATCCATGAAACTTAAGGACAATGTGCATATTTCCTCTTTCGTTTCACATGATTCATGTTTAGAAAAGGAAAATAAGGAGAAAAGGGAAATGGTAGAAGACCTCACCAAGGCTCTTGGAAAATTTCAAATTAGCTCTAGAAATCTTGACATGATCATCAATAGTCAAAGAGCCATGTAGAACAAGGCCGGGATAGGTTATAGACCCAAAACTAAAGAAGTGGCATTTGTTTCACTTATGGGTAGGAAGGGTGCCCCTAGGAAGCAAGGTGTTAGGGGAAATGTATAGAAGGCATGGGTACCAAAGAAATACTTAAATGATGATTGTGAATCTAGCATTTGGGTACCAAAGCTTGTGTTTATTAAGAAATTTTATGAATTCATGATATTTCATAATAATAATAATATTTCATGAATTCATAATATTTCATAATATTTCATATGGGAAAATTTTGGGACGTTACAGAAGGAAGCCTAAAAAATGTGGATAGTGGATAGCGGGTGTTCAAGGCATATGACCAGGGATGTGAGCAAATTCTGTTGGTGCAGGCAGCACCTAAGTCGAACCTGGGTTTTGATATTGGCAAAGGGTTCAAAAGTTAAGATGTTATTGTGATCTAATGTGCTCACTGAGTGTGCAGAACGAAGTCCTGGCGAAGGGCTGCTGGGTACCTAGCGAAGGACTGCTAGGCATCGAAACCTGAAGACCTGGCGAAGGGATGCTAGGCACCTAGCGAAGGGCTGCTAGGTGTTGAAGACCTGGCAAAGGACTGCTAAGCACCTGACGAAAGGCTGCTGGGAATCTAAGACCTAGCGAAGGGTTGCTAGGCACCTGACGAAGGACTGCTGGGCAAAAGTCCAACCGGAGGAGTCGATTGGAAAAAGATAAACTCTCCTGAGAGGAGTAGGTGAGGACGCGTTCTCCGTCGAGGGAACAGTAGGCGTCAGTTCCACCTAGGGTTCTATTTGGGAGACCCGAAGTCAGAACCAAGACAGCTACGGCTGTAAAAAACTAATTAGCATTCTTGCCTTGTTTGTTGTGGAACTAACCTTGGATGCTGTTGGGATCGGGTGCATGTTGACAAGGATATGGGTTCGTAAAATTTTAAATTTTTACGTGCAACGGAAGAATTAGCATAAAATAATTTCCTAAATTATTTTAACCACGTATCTAGCATGCAACCTTATGATGTGTGGACATAATCATAAATTAAAACTTTGCAGAAAAGTAAACTAATTTACTAAGTTCCTCTCGTAACTCGAAGTAAGGGACGAGATCCAACCGTAGCGTCCCTTGGAAGCTTCGCCTCTATTCGCGTCCACGCCGAGTTCTCTTCGGGATGACTTCGTAAAGTCATGAGTTTTGTGCCAACGAGAACTACTAGATCCTCCGAAGACACAACTAGAAGAACAAGAGAAAAGATAGGAAACTAACCACCAAAGTAACGGAATCTAAATTCCGGAAGAGAGGAGTTGTGGTCCGCTTCTTCTTCTACTTTGTTGGCTTCTCCTTCTTCTTGATAGCTCACGGCAACCACTTTGGAGGTGAGGATGGTGTGCCGGCCCTTGCTTGGAAGGTGGGCGCCAGCCCTAATCTTCTTAAGGGGCGCCGGCCCTAATGGGAAGAAGGGAAGGAGAAGAGAATAAAAGAGAGAGAGGGAGAGATTAGCTCTATATCAATTGGTTAGGAATAAAGGCTTCCCTTTGCTTCCTTATATAGTTGCATCTCCCTTGCTAAGTCTCCTCTTAACGGAATTAACGGAATTAGTTATAAGAATTTTATCTTATAAAATTTCTTATGACTTATTCCGTTATGCCTAGTTTTATTACAACTAATTTATAATAAAACAAATTCTTCTTCTCTTTAAATTATGGAATAAATTTTATAAGAAATTTATAAACTTCCTTATTATGAAAAATCAATTCATAATTGATTTTATAAAATTAAAATAAACCAATTCATGGATTATTTTAACTCCCATAAAAAGGAATAAATTTCTATAAATTTATAAATTTCTTTATACAAATTTATTTATCCATAATTTATAAAATAAATCTCGCTAGATCTATTTTATTAATTAAACCAAATAAAATGGTTTTCTCCCTTTAATGTGGCCGGCCAAACCAAAGAGGTTTGGCACCCTCTTTGGCCGGCCAACACAAAGCGAACCACCGCGAATTAAACTCATTTAATTCACCCAAAAAGCCTTCAAAAGACTTAGCCATTTTTAGCTTCCAATGCGCCTCTGATTAACTCAGATTCGACTTATTTCTCTTGATCAGAAAATCCAATTTTCAACTCGTTTTAAATCCCTCGGATTACTCGTAGTGCGTGTGACTAAATAGGCTTTCGTTTTATGTTGGCCGTCTATAATCAACCAATTATAGAACGATCATGAGTGGCACCTAGTAGTACATCATGATCCCCAATTAATCGAAAGATCAACGGTTTGACCTCAGAAGAAATTATTCTGAAACACTTCAGCAGCTCTGTTGAATCGTGCCCCATTCCCTTCACCATCTTATACCCACTTGGTTCAGGACATGGTCTGTTTGTGTCAGTCCCCACTAGACTGACTACGTCACACCTAGCCCAAGTAGTGTCTTTCTCGTTCTTTGGATTTCTAATTACTCTCATGTATTTAAGAGACTCGCACTCTTAACATGATATACTCTGGCCAGAGGTTTTGAGTAACAATCCGACGA
The DNA here is from genome assembly GCA_024364735.1 of Boesenbergia rotunda. NCBI lineage: Eukaryota > Viridiplantae > Streptophyta > Magnoliopsida > Zingiberales > Zingiberaceae > Boesenbergia > Boesenbergia rotunda. Next base: position 424,759 of record JAGFNQ010006766.1, on the reverse strand, counting down.
TAGGCCTGGGTATACATTTCCTCGCAAGGAGTGGTGAATCCTTTGTAGGTTGTTCAAACATCTTCGGGCACTTCGGCTTATACCCAATCATCCTGGGTCCACACCTCCTTGGAGATGCTTGCTTAAGATGTTAAAGTATAAGTCTCCATGACCAAAAAGGATGACTTGAACACCGCAAGTCAAAGGAACATCGTACTTAAGCTGCAGTAAGAACATCATTGACATATCTATATAGATAACCATATGAAGTCTTACAGCTAGTCACTCCAATGAACTAGTTCCCTTAACTAGCATCCATGTTTATCTTCGGACATCCCAATGTCACCAGCCAGTGAGAATCAGCTGATTAGAGAATAACCCATGCTAGTCTCAACAGAATTGATAGTGTCCGTTTTTATCAATTCATCGACTAGGGATATTTTCAATACTTCACATTTGCACATTTTGAGTTAATCACTAGTTGTGATCCCATCACAAATTCTCTTATGCTGTGAGTTGTATTGCGGACATTCAGTAGATGAGTTTAAGATCCCAATCAAATACATAAACATGTATACTCAAATAGTGAATTATCATTTATTAAAATAAATGTTTACAATCATAAGGCGATTGCCTTAGGACACTTCTCTCATATCACTAACAGCAGGGACCAAAGGAATGAGTTTCTGCAGCTCAGAACGCCCCAAAGGAGAGGGGCAGCAGCTGGGCTAGGTGCCCGGGAGGTCCCGGGCGCCCATTGTCAAAGCCAAACGAATGTTGAGCAAGAATGGCTTCGAAAGCATACTGGGCCAGGCGCCCTAAAGGACCCGGGCACCCTTATGGTCCCGAGCGCCCTGTATGTCCCGGGTGCACTTGGTCCAAGCCATGTTTTGATCGAAGCAAACTCAGCCACGAAGCCAAGCAGATCAAGTCAACTGAGGGCGCCCCCAGTGTCCCAGGCGCCCCCGTCAGCTCCGAGGTCGATTCTAGAGGGATAAGCGCTGACCGAGCTTCGGATGAGGTTTCTTGGATCCGAAGGCACGTGTCAGGCGCCCCCAGCGTCCAGGGCGCCCCCAGGAGTGCTATCTAAGGGGCTCGACCCCAAGGCTTCAACACATCAATTTTCCAATGTCTTTACGCTCTTTATTCAGGTACTCTGCTCAGGAAACCTCCGGTCTCGAGAATCTAGCATCGACGACGACCCTCTGCTCCAAAGTACAATCCACACCGGGCGTCGATAATGAAGAGTATAATTTTCTTTATTTGCACTACTATTGTAACAATCTTTGTAAAACCTTTTGTTCGAATATAGAATTGCCCACAGTAAACGGTCAAGGATCGTGGGCCTTGGAGTAGGAGCTGACCGCGACTCCGAACCAAGTAAAATCACTTGTGTTCCGTGTGTTTTATTTCAATTTCGCTGCGTATTCTCTTTTATTAATCCGAAAGTTTTTCACAATATTCACCCCCCCTCTATCGTGTTTACTCGATCCATCAAGTGGTATCAGAGAGGGGAAGCTCAAATTTGGTGCAACCACCAATTTGAAAGTTTTTCGGATCTTTACGAAAGTTTTTTTTATCGAATTTTTTTTAATCGAGGTTGGTGCAACAGCACTCGATAATTGTTTTTATATCTTCTTCCCGCACTACTAATCTAAGGCCAAGTCTTGGGACAGTTTCTTTTTGTTAATTTAATTTCAGAAAATCTCTAAATGACCATGCAAGAAGGGTTTAGTATAGCCAGACCATCACTCTTCAGTGGGGAGGACTTCTCCTACTGGAAGAGTCAGATGGAAGTCCACCTGAAAACTTTGGTGGACATGTGGATAGTTATCCAATCTGGACTGGAGATCCCGAAGCACGCTGAAGGAGTGCCACAATCATACACCAAATGGGATACCGCACTGAAAAGAAAGATCGAAGCTGATGTCAAAGCAACCCAGACACTCCAATGCGGCCTAACCAAAGAAGAGCTAAACCGTGTAGGACTATTTAACAGTGCAAAAGAACTCTGGGGTAAGTTGATTGAGTTGCACGGAGGAACTTCCGACACCCGAATCAGCAAGAGGGACCTACTGCTTAACAAGCTGTACACAATCAAGATGAACGACAGTGAATCTGCAGCCCAGCTCCACTCCAGAATCTAGGAGCTAATGAACGGTCTACATTTAATCGGTCACAAGGTAGAAAACCGTGACCTGATCAGGTACACCCTTAACGCGTTCCCGAGAAACACTTTGAGGGCATCTATGGTAGATGCGTACAAAGTTTCAAGGGATTTGTCTAAAATTAAATTAGATGAGTTGTTTTCTGAGCTTGAATTACATGAGCAGACAAACTGTACCCTGGTCGAGAAAGGCATTGCCTTTGTTGCAGGTAAAACTGGAAAGATGACCAAGAAGAAGCCCCAACCTGCACTCGAGTCTGACTCAGATTCAGTCTCAGAAGACAGTGAAGGAAATCAACCCAAACTGGTTCCGCTAGCTCGGGACTACTACAAGGAACTGAAAAACCAGACCAACAGAAGGAAAGCCAGCTGAAGAAAGGAAGAACCAACTGATCCTTCAAATGAAAAGACCAAACCAAATGTGACCTATTACGAATGCAAAAAGAAGGGTCACTACAAGATAGAATGCCCCAATCTGAAGGAGACGAAGAAGACAAGAAGGAAGAAGGCCCTTCAAGAAATGTGGGATGAGTCTTCCTCTGAAGAAGAAGAAGAGGCCCCATAGTCGAACCTGCTCGCCCTAACTTCTTCGAAAGAAATCGAGACCGAATCAGAATCGGAGTCGGACGACGGAATGCTCACATTTTCAGAGGACGGCAAAATCACTGTAAGTGGGTTTTCTAGAAGTCAATTATCAGAATTAATTGCGTATCTATCTCGAGACTTGGCGAAAGCCAAAATCTGAGTCGAGTCCCTCCGACAGGAAGTAAAACTCCTGAAAGAAGATGCTGACTCTAGATCCTAAACTGAGAAGGTTCATGAAGGAACCTCTACTCAAGTTGAAAAACTTGAGAAAGAGAACTCCTCCTTGAAAACTCAAGTCAAGGACCTTAGAGCAGCTTTGGAATGATTCACCTCTGGTTCCAAGGGTCTTGATATGATCCTTGGAAAACAGAAGTCCATTCTAAATCGATCCGGATTAGGCTACCGAACCAAGGCGAGACAAAGATCTTACTATGCTATACTGAATCAGTCTAGACCTAAAGTTCAGACATGGGTACCCAAACATTGCCTGAACAACCAAACTGGACCAAATCAGTATTGAATCCCCAAGGACAAGATTCATATCTTGCCTAATCATTACCGTGGCTTTAGTCCAGGGGGAGTCAACTTAAAAATAATTTTTATAGTTAAATAAATATCTTTTCTTGTGTTAAATTGCATGATTGCTTGTCTATTTATTTTATGCAATTTACCATGCTTAGACCTAGGATTGGTTAGACTATGGACTAATCCAATTAATTGAAATTTGAACAACATAGTATTGGGTGGCGGTGAGATGATAGTACGTTAGGGAAGCCTTTTCTAATAAGGTCAAGTATACGCTACTTGGTCTCTATAGACTGGTGAAACTAGCCGAAGCTACCGATCCAAGACCCAAACTAGTTAGACCAGAATTTTTTAAAAAATAATTTTGAAAATGAAATTTCATTAAAATGCTTTGTCAAGGAAAGGGTTGATGATCCAATAAGGCTACGACCAAAGAAGGCCTAGTGCCTCGCCAAGATCTGGAAGTCAAATTTTGAAACTCAAATTTAATTTATTCTTTGACAAATTCGAATCTAACACAAATTTTCAGTTAATTGTAGATTCAAACACTCCTTTTCAAAATAAATTCAAAACCAATTGTTTTCAAAATTAATTTAACTTTTTCAAAATTAATCATGAATTTTCAAAATAAAATCTTCTATTCAAAACCTGTCTCACAAAAACCCTTAGGGTGCGTTTGGTTCAGGGTGATCAGTGATAACCTTGGTTATCTGTCCAAGGTTATCGTTGATAACCTTGTTTGGTTTAGATTATCATCAATTCCCAAGTAATGCAGTATTACCGCCACATCAGCAAAACGTCATCAAATGGGGCATGCAACCCGGAATCTGATTACCTCCATAATCTAAGGTTTTCTGCGATTCCGGGGTTAAGGAAATCTTTCTGTCACAATTACCCTTGTTTTTTCTTTTTGAAGCCACAGGTTGTGGCAAGCGATAGCGAGCAACGAGTCGAGGCGAGCAGTAGCGAGCGGAGGTGGTGGCGAGCAACGACGAGCAACCGGAAATGACAGAGAAGCAAATCAACCTCTACCTTCTCAAACCTCCGTTCCTCTACTCAGCCTTCATCACCGACGATCTCACTCATTGCTCGGATGGAAGAAGTTTGGAAGCGGAGAAAGCGACGCTAAAGCGAAGATGTTGCGTGCCTCCGAAGTGCGGCATTGGCGACATCGAAGTGCGGCTATATTGCTCTGGCAATATGCTCCCATCAGCCGAGATGGCGACAAGAGGGGGGTGCATGGCGAGGGAAGGGTGATGACCGAGGGAGGTTGTCGGCGATGATGCGTTGGGGAAGGACGGCGCTCGTGACGATGGAGAGGGTGTTGGCGTGAGTCGAGGAGAAGAAGAGATCGAGAGAGTGGGGAGATCGGGAACGGCGACGTCGTCGAGATGAGGGAAGAAGAACAGGACTTAATAATAATATAAAATAAATTATTGAAATTAAACATTTTCTCATTTAATTAATTAAGATAGTTAAAACATACTTTCTTTTTATCACATTTATCCCTATAAAAACAAAAAAAAACTATGAAAATTTCTGAAATTTTTTTAAAAATTCTAAAAAAAAAATCTTTCTGATTATTTTTAATTAACTCTTACTATTTAATTTTTATTTAACTCTTAATTATTTAATTTTTATTTTAATAAATACAATCATAAATTATCGATTCCGACGATTGATATAATTCTCTACACTTAAATCAAGGTAAAAATAAATATATAATATCATTATATTTTTTTATTTTTAATTTGGACAAGCATATAATATTTAATATTGAACCAAGGGTAATATGGTAAAATATTATACTAGGTTATATACTAAAACCTCCAAACAAACAAAGTTTTATTGTATTACCTAAATTGAACCAAACAACATCAGGTTATGTTTCATTCCTTATAACCAAGGTTATGTGATGATCTGGTAATCACATAACCAAGATTATCAATGATCACCTTGAACCAAACGCACCCTTAAGGTTAACGTGTTTGATAACTAGATCCCGGGTCAGATAGTTAGGAATTAAATTAATATAAAATCCGATTTCAAAAATATTGATGAATTTAGACTTGAATTGTCTTGATTGTAACGGTCAAATCTGGTCAAACAGTCAAACCTGGTCAAACAGTCAAACTAGGTCAAACAAACAAACCTGGTCAAACATGATTCTACAACTTGATAACCTTGTCTTCTGCACTCATCCCATTAACACAACCTTATGTGCAGAATTCTACAACAATATAATCAGACAAAATGACCTTATGTTTGTTATCACAGTTCAAGGGATGCCCTTGACAATAACCCCCTCATTGCTCAATAGATTTCTTGGACTACGACTTTCTCAGTCCACTTTTTGCTGTTATCCTCCTAGAGATCCTCCCTTTGGTGCTCCATACTCTCACATTGACCTGGACACCCTATACTCCTATTTTTATAGAGATGCTCGAAACCCTTTGGCTAGGCGATTTCAGTCTGTAGATCTTCAGGTTCAGGACTACGCTCTTTATAGAGTCCTAGTTCGTTGCATTCTACCTTTGTCCACTAGGGACGTCGCCACTATGCGACCATTTCACACCTTCTTACTGTACGCATTGATCCATCACCTAGACATCGACATTGGACTCCATATGTTCCACACGATTCTATATGCGTCCAGTGTTACTACTCAGGGGCGGGTACGCACCCCTTACTGCCACATCATCACCTCCATTCTTCATCATCACGGTCGTAATATCACCGATGGAGAGATGACCGCAATGACCGAATTTGATGAAATAGGTTTTAGGAACTTTTCCCTAGCGGGCATAGAGGTCTCGAGTACCGGGGTTTTATCATGGAGACGTCAGCGAGCCGGACCCCAGATCGACTCTGATGAGGAGATAGAGGTTGATGTAGCAGATCAGGCGGCCGAGATTCGAGAGCTGATGGACGAGCCCCCACCTCCGACGACTGGCCAGATGCTAGCTCCACTTCGGACAGAGGTACACAGTCTTAGGGAGGAAGTAGAAGCTAATCACGCAGAGTATATGGATGCACGCAAAGTATATGGATGCACGCAGAGCCGATAGAGAGACTAGCGACGCACGGTATAATGAAATGATGTCGCTATTTCGATCCTGGCAACCCAGCTCATCTGATCATCCCGGTCCTTCCTCCTAGTTCAGATTGATATTGTACTGGTTGACTACCCCTACTTAGTAGGGTTGTCTAGTATTTAACTGTGGTGTGACTATGTTGGTCCTCGCTTTGACCAATTGACTTACCTAGTTGACTAGTTGCTTTTCTTGATTATCTGATCTATATCAGTTATTATGCTTAGTAGAATAGGTTTGCTCTACTTCTGGGTTTTCTTAAAACTATTTTATTATTCATCAGTTTCTACTTAATTTGAAATATCATTTTTGTTGCATTTTTTAAAAATAATTTTTTGACTTAGTTTTTCTTATGAAAAATTACCCCCTTCCAAAACTAGGGCTTTTTCGCAAATGGACTTAGCTTAGGCCCTAACCCTAGAACTGCATGCACCTATAGATCTAGAAGCCAGCATCTCACAAACACCTTAGGGTACTTTTGATTGATAACCTAGAATGGGTTGAGATGCTTAGGTCTTTGCCTTAATTCAAGATGCTTTAAGTCAGTGNGGACAACGCATCCAATTTCAAAACCAAACTCCCAAAGTTATCATTCACAAAAATTAGATAACTCACTAACCTAGCTCCATTTCCATTCAATGATCACACAACCCAAACCAAATCAAAACAAAAATCCATGATCCATTTCAACACAAAGCCACAGCTAAATTCCAGAAAATAGAACCTTAATAAGGACACCAAAATCTGATCAATAACATCAAAATTTCAAACCAAATGATTAAACACTTACCCATGATCAATCCCCTGCAAGATCTAGCCAACCATCCATCCAATATGGGCTCCCATGAAAACAAATGTCACTCAAACTCTCACGATAATGATCACAAGGAGGAGAACAAACCTATAATCCAATCCAAACTACCAAAGATCCATATCACTGATTTAGTATGTAACACCACGTAGTATCTTCTCAAAAGCTCAAACCCAAGACACGAAATCAAATCCAAAACCAAAAGGAACATCCAGAACATGACATTTAATTTAAATCTAAGAGAAGCCATTTCTAAAACAAGAGTCCACCTCACGGTAGCATATCAATACTCTTGATTCTAAACCATAGATCAATATTGAACAGATTCAAACCTTACCAGATTTTACAAAACTCAGAAACCTGAACCAGAACAAAATAGCAAAGCTCAAATGCAAAAATGGGCGAACCCCACTTCATCCACAAGGATCTGTCATAACTCCTATCTTAGACCTAGCCAATTCCTCATTCGATTCTTCCCCTAAATTCCACATCAGATTTAGAAACAGAGCTACAACTTAATCTCCAAAAAATAGATTCTACCTCAGCAAGATTGCAGACCAAAGTGAACACAAATCAATTCGATTCTTGCCTGAGATGGTGCGTCGGCAACAACTCTCTACTCAGATCCGACGATCCGCGAGAGAGGGAGAAAAGTGGTCGATTGTGCAGCGGCGGTTGTTGCGCGGGTCATCGGCAATGAAGACTTTCAGCGGCGGAGGTCGTTCTCGGCGCAGTCGCGTGAGGAGGGCTACAGCGTCGGGCAGAGAGGGGAGGAACCGGCGCTCAGGGCTGCGGTCGAGCGAAGAGGAGAAGAAAACGGAGGAATCGGTGCTGCGGCTGTGGCTAGGTCACGCGAGAAGAAAGGGAATCGGGTCGGCGGCTCGAGTTGGCTGCGGGTGTGCGAAGAGGTGGAGGAAAGGAAATAGGGTTTGTAAGTGGCATTTTTGCAACTTAACCCCTAACCTTTAAGTTACTAAAACTTCACCCCTAGTTTTGACTTTTATCAATAAAACCCTTCCAAACTTCCACCAATCCAACCTAGACCCTCAGTTTGAGTTTTCTTTCACTCCACTCCTTAAAAGTTACGGGTTTAGTCCAATTAAACCCACAAAATTTAGACAGTAGGCCTAGAAACCCCAGAAGCTGTCCAATAAAATTCCGAAAAATTTTCTGGTCCGGATTTTCGAATCGCCGTATTTTACAAAAAGACCAAACCAAATGTGACCTATTACGAATGCAAAAAGAAGGGTCACTACAAGATAGAATGCCCCAATCTGAAGGAGACGAAGAAGACAAGAAGGAAGAAGGCCGTTCAAGAAATGTGGGATGAGTCTTCCTCTGAAGAAGAAGAAGAGGCCCCATAGTCGAACCTGCTCGCCCTAACTTCTTCGAAAGAAATCGAGACCGAATCAGAATCGGAGTCGGACGACGGAAAGCTCACATTTTCAGAGGACGGCCAAATCACTGTAAGTGGGTTTTCTAGAAGTCAATTATCAGAATTAATTGCGTATCTATCTCGAGACATGGCGAAAGCCAAAATCTGAGTCGAGTCCCTCCGACAGGAAGTAAAACTCCTGAAAGAGGAAGCTGACTCTAGATCCTAAATTGAGAAGGTTCATAAAGGAACCTCTACTCAAGTTGAAAAACTTGAGAAAGAGAACACCTCCTTGAAAACTCAAGTCAAGGACCTTAGAGCAGCTTTGGAACGATTCACCTCTGGTTCCAAGGGTCTTGATATGATCCCTGGAAAATAGCAGTCCATTCTAAATCGATCCGGATTAGGCTACCGAACCAAGGCGAGACAAAGATCTTACTATGCTATACTGAATCAGTCTAGACCTAAAGTTCAGGCATGAGTACCCAAACATTGCCTGAACAACCAAGCTGGACCAAATCAGTATTGAATCCCCAAGGACAAGATTCATATCTTACCTAATCATTACCGTGGCTTTAGTCCAGGGGGAGCCAACTTAAAAATAATTTTTATAGTTAAATAAATATCTTTTCTTGTGTTAAATTGCATGATTGCTTGTCTATTTATTTTATGCAATTTACCATGCTTAGACCTAGGATTGGTTAGACTAAGGACTAATCCAATTAACTAAAATTTGAACAACATAGTATTGGGTGGCGGTGAGATGATAGTACGTTAGGGAAGCCTTTTCTAATAATGTCAAGTATACGCTACTTGGTCTCTTTAGACTGGTGGAACTAGCCGAAGCTACCGATCCAAGACCCAAACTAGTTAGACCAGAATTTTTTAAAAAATAATTTTGAAAATAAAATTTCATTAAAAGGCTTTGTCAAGGAAAGGGTTGATGATCCAATAAGTCTACGACCAAAGAAGGCCTAGTGCCTCGCCAAGACCTGGAAGTCAATTTTTGAAATTCAAATTCAATTTATTCTTTGACAAATTTGAATCTAACACAAATTTTCAGTTAATTGTAGATTCAAACACTCCTTTTCAAAATAATTTCAAAATCAATTGTTTTCAAAATTAATTTAACTTTTTCAAAATTAATCATGACTTTTCAAAATAAAACCTTCTATTCAAAACCTATCTCACAAAAACCCTTAGGGTGCGTTTGGTTCAGGGTGATCAGTGATAACCTTGGTTATCTGTCCAAGGTTATCGTTGATAACCTTGTTTGGTTTAGATTATCATCAATTCCCAAGTAATGCAGTATTACCGCCACATCAGCAAAACGTCATCAAATGGGGCATACAACCCGGAATCTGATTACCTCCATAATCTAAGGTTTTCTGTGATTCCGGGGTTAAGGAAATCTTTCTGTCACAATTACTCTTGTTTTTTCTTTTTGATGCCACAGGTTGTGGCAAGTGATAGCGAGCAACGAGTCGAGGCGAGCAGTAGCGAGCGGAGGTGGCGACGAGCAACGACGAGCAACCAGAAATGACAGAGAAGCAAATTGACCTCTACCTTCTCAAATCTCCGTTCCTCTACTCAGCCTTCATCACCGACGATCTCACTCATTGCTCGGATGGAAGAAGTTTGGAAGCAGCGGTGCGGCAGAGAGGGAGAAGAGAAAGCGACGCTAAAGCGAAGATGTTGCGTGCCTCCGAAGTGCGGCATCGACAACATCGAAGTGCGGCTATATTGCTCCGGCAATATGCTCCCGTAAGGCGAGATGGTGACAAGAGGAGGGTGCATGGCGAGGGAAGGGTGATGACCGAGGGAGGTTGTCGGCGGTGATGCGTTGGGGAAGGACGGCGCTCGTGACGATGGATAGGGCGTTGGCGTGAGTCGAGGAGAAGAAGAGATCGAGAGAGAGGGGAGATCGGGAACGGCGGTGGCGGCGAGATGAGGGAAGAAGAACATGACTTAATAATAATATAAAATAAATTATTGAAAATTAAATATTTTCTCATTTAATTAATTAAGACAGTTAAAACATACTTTCTTTTTATCCCATTTATCCCTATAATAACTAAAAAAAACTCTGAAAATTTCAGATTTTTTTTTAAAAATTCGAAAAAAAATCTTTAAGATTATTTTTAATTAACTCTTACTATTTAATTTTTATTTAACTCTTATTTATTTAATTTTTATTTTAATAAATACAATAATAAATTATCGATTTCGACGATTGATATAATTCTCTACACCTAAATCAAGGTAAAAATAAATATATAATATCATCATATTTTTTTTTAATTTGGACAAGCATATAATATTTAATATTGAACCAAGGGTAATATGGTAAAATATTATACTAGGTTATATACTAAAACCTCCAAACATACAAAGTTTTATTGTATTACCTAAATTGAACCAAACAACATCAGATTATGTTTCATTCCTTATAACCAAGGTTATGTGATGACCTGGTAATCACATAACCAAGATTATCAATGATCACCTTGAACCAAACGCACCCTTAAGGTTAACGTGTTTGATAACTAGATCCCGGGTGAGATAGTTAGGAATTAAATTAATATAAAATCTGATTTCGATAATATTAATGAATTTAGACTTGAATTGTCTTGATTATAATGGTCAAATCTGGTCAAACAGTCAAACCTGGTCAAACTAGGTCAAACAAACAAACCTGGTCAAACATGATTCTACAACTTGATAACCTTGTCTTCTGCACTCATTCCATTAACACAATCTTATGTGCAAAATTCTACAACAATATAATCAGACAAAATGACCTTATGTTTGTTATAACAGTTCAAGGGATGCCCTTGACAATAACCCCCTCATTGCTCAATAGATTTCTTGGACTACGACTTTCTCAGTCCACTTTTTGCTGTTATCCTCCAAGAGATCCTCCCTTTGGTTCTCCATACTCTCACATTGACCTGGACACCCTATACTCCTATTTTTATAGAGATGCTCGAAACCCTTTGGCTAGGCGATTTCAGTCTGTAGATCTTCAGGTTCAGGACTACGCTCTTTATAGAGTCCTAGTTTGTTGCATTCTACCTTTGTTCACTAGGGACGTCGCCAATATGCGACCATTTCACACCTTCTTACTATACGCATTGATCCATCACCTAGACATCGACATTGGACTCCATATGTTCCACACGATTCTATATGAGTCCAGTGTTACTACTCAGGGGCGGGTACGCATCCTTTACTGCCACATCATCGCCTCCATTCTTCATCATCACGGTCGTAATATCACCGATGGAGAGATGACCGCAATGACCGAATTTGATGAAATAGGTTTTAGGAACTTTTCCCTAGCGGGCATAGAGGTCTCGAGTACCGGGGTTTTATCATGGAGATGTCAGCGAGCCGGACCCCAGATCGACTCTGATGAGGAGATAGAGGTTGATGTAGCAGATCAGGCGGCCGAGATTCGAGAGCTGATGGACGAGCCCCCACCTCCGACGACTGGCCAGATGCTAGCTCTACTTCGGACAGAGGTACACAGTCTTAGGGAGGAAGTAGAAGCTAATCACGCAGAGTATATGGATGCACGCAGAGCCGATAGAGAGACTAGCGACGCACGGTATAATGAAATGATGTCGCTATTTCGATCCTGGCAACCCAGCTCATCTGATCATCCCGGTCCTTCCTCCTAGTTCAGATTGATATTGTACTGGTTGACTACCCCTACTCAGTAGGGTTGACTAGTATTTAACTGTGGTGTGACTATGTTGGTCCTCGCTTTGACCAATTGACTTACCTAGTTGACTAGTTGCTTTTCTTGATTATCTGATCTATATCAGTTATTATGCTTAGTAGAATAGGTTTGCTCTACTTCTGGGTTTTCTTAAAACTATTTTATTATTCATCAGTTTCTACTTAATTTGAAAAATCATTTTTGTTGCATTTTTTAAAAATAATTTTTCGACTTAGTTTTTCTTATGAAAAAATTACCCCCTTCCAAAACTAGGGCTTTTTCGCAAATGGACTTAGCTTAGGCCCTAACCCTAGAACTGCATGCACCTATAGATCTAGAAGCAGCATCTCACAAACACCTTAGGGTACTTTTGATTGATAACCTAGAATGGGTTGAGATGCTTAGGTCTTTGCCTTAATTCAAGATGCTTTAAGTCAGTGCATCTGTAGTAATTGGGGCACTAAATACCAATAAACAGTAATCAAGTTAAGTGTCAAGCTTAGAAAATCTAACTTGAACAGAACACTTAACTTGACTAACCCTAGCGAAAGCTACTGTTTATAACAGTTAGTAAGTAGCTAATTGGGTTAGACAGGACCCGAAAGAGAAAATTAGAATTGATTTGGTCCAGTTTATATCTTGAATTGGTTCAGTACACCACCTTACTTCTTTTGCTATAATGTTTTGCGATATTGTTTTTTTTGATATATGGCAACAGGGGAGAGATTGGAAAGGAGAGAAGGTTTAAAATTTTTTTTTCAAAATTTAAAACTAAATTTATCTCCTTTTTCAAAAAGTAAAATCCCTTAAGTCAACTGCACAAAATTATTTCTAAGTTATCTCCTTTTTCAAAAAGTAAAATCCCTTAAGTCAATTGCACAAAATTATTTCTAAGTACTTGACTTAAGCTATTTTCAAAATTATTTCTAAGTACTTCAGTAAGCTATTTTCAAAATTATTTCTAAGTACTTGACTTAAGCTATTTTCAAAATTTCTCTAAATACTTAATTTAAATTTCACTAATAGAAAAATCTCTAAGTTTAATTTCAAAATTTTCTTAAAAACTTTATAAAGTGCTTGGGAAAATTTTTCACAATTCAAAAATATGGTAGAAATTCTTTTTGTATCAAATTTCAGTTTTCTATGTATTAAAAACTTCAGAAGAAGTTTAGAAAATTTTCTAAAGTGCGAAAACTAAGTATTGACTTGAAAATTTTCTAAGTGTAAATTCTCTAAGTGCAAATTTTCTAAGTTCCCAACTAAAAAAAAATTGTTTTTGGAAAATAATTTCTAACTTACATTGTTTTCCAAACCAAATTTTTTTTTTTTGAAAAATATTCTCTAAACTTACATGTTTTTGGAAAAGATTCTAAGTGTTGAAAAATAATTTCCCTTTTAGACTTAGAAACTTTTTCAAACTCCGCGAACCTTTGAAAAATCTAGGGGGAGATTCCTTCTATGGGGAGGAAATGAAATTGGAATTTTACCTATTTTTGTTTAAACTTATCTTTTTGAACCGGGTTGCCATAAATCAAAAAGGGGGAGATTGTTGGTGCAGACAGCATCTAAGTCGAACCTAGGTTTTGATATTGGCAAAGGGTTCAAAAGTTAAGATGTTATTGTGATCTAATGTGCTCACTGAGTGTGCAGAACGAAGTCCTGACGAAGGGCTGCTGGGCACCTAGCGAAGGACTGCTAGGCATCGAAACCTGAAGACCTGGCGAAGGTCTGCTAGGCACTTAGAGAAGGGCTGCTAGTGTTAGTGATATGAGAGAAGTGTCCTAAGGCAATCACCTTATGATGTAAACATTTATATTAATAAATGATAATTCACTATTTGAGTATACATGTTTTATGTATTTGATAGGATCTTAAACTCATCTACTGAATGTCCGTCATACAATTCACAGTATAAGAGAATTTGTGATGGGATCACAACTAGTGATTATCTCTAAATGTGCAAATGTGAAGTGTTGGAAATATCCCTAGTCGATGAATTGATAAATACGGACATTATCAATTCTGCTGAGACTAGCATGGGTTATTCTCTATTCAGCTGATTCTCACTGGCTGGTGACATTGGGATGTCCGGAGATAAGCATGGATGCTAGTTAAGGGAACTAGTTCATTGGAGTGACTAGCTGTAAGACTTCATATGGGAATCTACATGTAGATATGTCAATGAAGTTCTTACTGCGCCTTAAGTGCGATGTTCCTTTGACTTGCGGTGTTCAAGTCATCTTGGTCATGGAGACTTATACTTTGATATCTTAAGCAAGTATCTCCAAGGAGGTGTGGACCCAGGATGATCGGGTATAAGCCGAAGTGCCCGAAGATGTTTGAACAGCCTACAAAGGATTCACCACTCCTTGCGAGGAGATGTATACCCAGGCCTATCGTCGGATTGTTACTCAAAACCTCTGGCCAGAGTATATCATGTTTAGAGTGCGAGACTCTTACATGAGAGTAATTAGAAATCCAAAGGACGAGAAAGACACTACTTGGGCTAGGTGTGACGTAGTCAGCCTAGTGGGGACTGACACCATAGACCGTGTCCTGAACCAAGTGGGTATAAGGTGGTGAAGGGAATGAGGCACGATACATTAGAGCTGCTGAAGGGTTTCAAAATAATTTCTTCTGAGGTCAAACCGTTGATCTTTCGATTAATTGGGGATCATGATGTACTACTAGGTGCCACTCATGATCGTTCTATAATTGGTTGATTATAGACGGCCAACATAAATCGAAAGCCTATTTAGTCACACGCACTACGAGTAATCCGAGGGATTTAAAACGAGTTGAAAATTGGATTTTCCGATCAAGAGAAATAAGTCAAATCTGAGTTAATCAGAGGCGCAATGGAAGCTAAAAAGGGCTAAGTCTTTTGAAGGCTTTTTGGGCGAATTAAATGAGTTTAATTCACGGCGGTTCGGGTTGGTTTGGCCGGCCAAAGAGGGTGTCAAAACCCCCCTTTGGTGGCCGGCCACAATAAGAGGAGAAAACCAATTAATTTTGGTTTAATTAATAAAATAAATCTAGTGCGATTTATTTTATAAATTATGGATAAATAAATTTGTATAAAGAAATTTATGTAAATAAATTTGTAGAAATTTATTCTTTTTATGGAAGTTAAAATAATCCATGAAATGGTTTATTTTAATTTTATAAAATCAATTATGAATTGATTTTTCCATAATAAGAAATTTTATAAATTTCTTATAAAATTTATTCCATAATTTAAAAGAGAAAAAGAATTTGTTTTATTATAAATTAGTTATAATAAGACTCGGCTTAAACGGAATAATTAATAAGAGAATTTATAAGATAAATTTCTTATAACTAATTCTGTTAATTCCGTTAATTCGGTTTAAGGGGAGACTTAGTTGCTATTATATAAAGGAACCAAAGGCAAGCCCTTATTCCGAATCAAGTAATTGAATAAGAGCTCTCCCTCTCTCTCTTCTCTTCTCCTTCTCCCTCTCTTGCCTAGGGCCGGCGCCCACTTGGTGAATTAGGGCCGGCGCACCTTGAAGCATCATCCTCCATCTAGGGTCGGCGCAACTCCACCATTAGAAGGTGTTGCCGTGAGCTTCAAGAAGAAGGTGAACCCGAACAAGAAGAAGAAGAAGCGGATAGCGACTCCTCTCTTCTCGGAATTCGATTCCGCTACTTCGTTGATTGGTTTCCTAATTTTTCTCTTGATCTTCTAAGTTGTGCCCATAGAGAATCTAGTAGTTCTCATCGGCACAAAACTCGTGACTTTGCGAAGTCATCCCGAAGAGAACTCGGCGTGGACGCGAATAGAGGTGGAGCTTCCAAGGGACGCTACGGTTGGATCTCGTCCCTTTCTTCGAGTTACGAAAGATATAAAGTAAATTAGTTTACTTTTCCACAAAGTTTTATTTTATGATTATGTCAACACACCATAAGGTTGCATGCTAGATACGAAGTTAAAATAATTTAGGAAATTATTTTATGCAAATTCTTCCGCTGCACGTAAAAATTTAAAATTTTACGAACTCGTATCGTTGTCGACATGCACCCGGTCCCAACAGCTAGGAGTTGAAGACCTGGTGAAGGACTGCTAGACACCTGGCGAAGGGCTGCTGGGAATCTAAGACCTGGCGAAGGGCTGTTGGGCACCTGGCGAAGGACTGCTGGGCAAAAGTCCAACCGGAGGAGCCGGTTGGCAAAAGGTAAACTCTCCTGAGAGGAGTAGGTGAGGACGAGTTCTCCGTCGAGGGAACATTAGGCGTCGGTTCGACCTAGGGTTCCATTTGGGAGACCCAAAGTCAGAACCAAGACAGCTACGGCTGTAAAAAGCTAATTAACATTCATTCCTTGTTTGTTGTAGAACTAACCATGGATGCAAGGACCAAAGGAATTAGTTTCTGTAGCTCAGAACACCCCAAAGGAGAGGGGCAACAGCTGGGCTAGGCGCCCGGTAGGACCCGGGCGCCGAAGGTCAAAGTCAAACTAGCAGTTGACCAAGAATCGATTCGAAAGCATACTGGAGCAGGTGCCCTGAAGGACCCGGGCGCCCTCATGGTCCCGAGCACCCTATATGTCCCGGGTGACAACCCACCTTCTCTTCCTTAAGGCGGGCGTCGCTTTGTCTTAACCTTAACTTTACCTTATTCTTAGCTTTAGGTTACAACTACTTGACTCCCTTAACTTGCTCTGATTTTTTTTCTTTGCTTTGCAAGAATTTGACCCCTAGACCTCTTAGTTGTAAAACTAAAGCACTAACCATCTGCCCTACAACACTTTCTTTTCAATGGTACCAGTCGATTGATAGATAGCCAGTCGACTGGTATCGGCCACAGAAACTTTATGTGCCCGGCACCAGTCGACTGCCCTCATGGCAGTCTTCTGGTGCATCGAACAGAAGGTTCTGTTCGACATCGCAGTCGACTGGTTCTGAACCAGTCGACTGGCACGCCTGAAAAACCTGCATTTCAGATCTGAAAACCATTTCCAAAGATCCACAAATCATATACTTTCAAGACATAAAATGAAACAACTCTAAATCTAAACTCCATACTAGTTTTATAAGCATCTTAGCAACTCAAAACGAATCCAATAACTTGAAATTAGGATTTCTACGAAATTTAACAAACTTATCAAAACACATACAATCTCTACTAACTTTGTACCCAACTTTGACTCCATGTAAAGTTTAAATAAGGTGATCACATCCTACCAATCCAAAACATCAACCATGAGTTTCTATAAATCAAAATGCCTCTAAGACTTATCCCAAAGATCTCTTCCACGGCTCCGCCGCCACTGAACATCAATGCAAGTCCCGTTCGCCTCCATAGCTTATGCTTTTTCTTTACCTTTATCTGCAATAGAAGGAAATGCAACTAATAAGCGAATTGCTTAGTAAGTAAATCCTAACTCACAAATCCATGTTATCGATAATAAACATGCTCATTTCAAAGAATGCTTGCTTTAAAATGCATGCATTTGGAAATATTTGCACATGGGAACTTTCATACACTTATCATGCTTGAAAACATTTACTAGCATCAAAACACTTGCAAACATAACATGCTCATGATTTCTTTTGAAACTTACTAATGATACATTTCCATACTTTAAAACACTAACTTCTTTGCTCTTTCTCTTTAACATGCTTATAACATAACCATGTCAACATACATAACCAAAAACATGCACTCAAGAAAATTGAAACACTTACATATACTCATATACTTCAAAATAATAATCAACTTTCTCAGGCCTTGACACTGTACCATGGTATCAATATACCAATGCGCGCATCCCTAATAGGTTTCTGGGTAGCTAGCCACCGCACCCTATTAGAGCTTCCTTCTAACTTTCTGTGGGCCTCTCATTTGCCCGGTACATGTCACTTTACAAAAGTAAAATACTTTCTTACTCAATATGCTTATACTTATCAAATTATCTTTCTTTTTGCATAAATTTTGCACTACAAACTTTACCATTCTTACTTGGAACTTTTATCAAGCACCTTGCGTGCCCTTAACCCAAAACTCATTTTTTGGGACTTTTCAAGAATTTAGTCTTATCATACTTATATCACACAACCAAAACTTAATCAAAACCAAGTTCTATGTTAATAAACATGTTCTCTTTATAAACTTAAGACACGCAATTAGCATAAACTTAAAACATGCACTTAGATCATAAAATCAAGGTTCTACATCGGAAACGACATAACGAAAACTACTTCTATTGCAGGTGAGTGATCTACTTACCCTTTCTTGATGAAAACTCACTAAATAGAGGTAAAAACTGTTGGATCGAGAAAACCGATAGGGGGGTGAATATCGGAAATCGTTCGGATTTGAAGAGAGAATGCGTAGCGGAAGATTAAAGTTAAAAACACATAGACACAGATGGTTTTACTTGGTTCGGAGCCTAGGTCGACTCCTACTCCAAGGCCCACGGTCGTTGACTGTTTTCTGTGGGCAATTCTATATGTCGCAAAAATAGTTTACAAAAGATTTTACAGAATTCAGTACAGTAAACTAAAATAGCTCTTCATTACCGACGTCCGGAGTAGATGGTATTTTCGGAGCGGGAGGACGTCGTCGGCGCTTGAGTCTCGTGTCGGTAGGTTTCCGGAGCAGAGCGCGGGAGCAGAAGAGCGTAGAAACGTTGATTGAAAGTGTTGCCCTGAAGCCTGGGGTCGAGGGCCCTTTATATAGCCCTGGGGGCGCTCGGAATGTCGGGGGCGCCCCCCATGTGTCACCCGATCCGGCTCTGTCTCAGTCAGCGTCTGATCCCTTCAACTTCGGGATCAAATGTTGACCGGGGCGCCCGGGACGCTCGGGGCGCCCAGGTTGACCGGGTCAAACCTTATCCCTCGACTTCGCTGGGACTTGCTTCGAAGGCTTGCGCTTGGGGGTGCCCGGGACGCTGGGGGCGCCCGGGAGTAGCGGGGGCACCCGGGAGCACGGGGGCGCCCGGGAGATGAGCTATCGAAGCCTGTTTTTGCAACTTGTGTTTTGTGTTCACCTTGGGGGCGCCCGGGACACTCCGGGCGCCCTGGTCAGCTGTTGCCTCATTCCTTTGAGGCTCTCTGAGCTACAGACACACGTTTCTTCGGTCCTGCATCCAGGGTTAGTCCAAAACACAATGAAACAATAAATTGTTAGTTTATACAGCCTTAGCTGTCTTGGTTCTGACTTTGGGTCTCCAGAATGGAACCCTAGGTCGAACCGACGCCTATTGTTCCCTCGACGGGGAACGCGTCCTCACCTACTCCTCTCGGGAGAATGTACCTGATGCCAACCTCTCCTTTGGTTGGACTTTTGCCTGGCGGTCCTTTGCCAGGTCTTGGATACCGAGCTGTCCTTCACCCGGTGCCTAGCAGCCCTTCGCTAGCTAAGGCTTTGTTTCCTGGCAGTCCTTCGCCAGGTGCCTAGCAGCCCTTCGCTAGGACTTTGTTTCCTGGCAGCCCTTCGCCAGGTGCCTAGCAGCCCTTCGCTAGGACTTTGTTTCCTGGCAGCCCTTCGCCAGGTGCCTAGCAGCCCTTCGCTAGGACTTTTCCTGCACACTTGAGTAACATTGTTAGATCACCAATAAACTTAACTTAGAATCCTTTGCCAATATCAAAAAAAGGTTCGATATGGTGCTTCCTGCACCAACAATCTCCCCCTTTTTGATTTATGACAACACAATTCAAAGTTAAGTTAAAAACTTATAACAGTTAAGAACAAAAGGTAAACAATGAAGTATAACTGTTTATGAACAGAATTAATGTAGAGTTAAAAAAAATCTTTATTTCTCATACTCCCCCTAAAACCCTGAATACTTGTGTTATAAGGCACTTAAAACACTTAACTTTGACCTTTCCTCCCCCTTTGACATATATCAAAAACATACATGGGAGAACAAGGTTCTTAATAGGGAGTTTTGAGTTTTTGTAAAAATTTCTAAGTTTTTTTTTGACAAAGTGTTTTTTTTAAAAATAAAAGCCTTTGCACCAAAAGCTTTTTACACTTAGACAATTTTCCATTTTGAAGAGCTTTGCAAGCTTAAATTTTGTTTAAAACCAAAAAAAATTACTTAGGCAAAATTTTGAATTCAAATTTCCCAAAAACAATTTGTTTACCAAAAACATTTTTGCACACTTAGAAATATTTGTTTGGAAACACTTTGTGCATTTTCGAAAATAAGATCTTTAAGAAATTTCTAGACAAGTTTTTCACCAAGTGTGAAATTCTTCTCCTAAGTTTTAAACCATTTCTAAGATAACCTTTCAAAAAAAAGAAAACCTTAAAGGAAGAATTTAATTTCTACTCTCCCCCTTGGCCATATATCAATAACAAAATATATTTTGAATGATGTTTTTTTAAAAAAATTTATGTATCAGAGCCTATGAGTTTTGAAAACATAAAAATACTTAGCATAATTCTTGAAAGTATAGCAAAAAAAACTTTTACCTGCACCAACAAAACTCCACTTAAAAAATATTTTATATTTGTAGGCAAGTCTTTTAGAAACTTCATGCCTTTACAAGTATTAGTACTTTTCAAAACATTGTACTTTGAAAAATAGAAGTACTTTTGAAGATTATGCAAAAAAAAATTAATTTTATTTTGAATACTTGACTTGATTTCTTTTCCAGTCTGACACAATCCTACGAAACCTTGTTAACTACAAGGACATTTTCCTAAGTGTCCTAAAAATTTCTCAACCCAAGTAAATATAAAAAGTAACTTCATAAGCCACAAGAATTTTGAAAAATAAAATAATAGTATTTTGAAAGAAAAATTATTTAAGTTTTCAAGAGGATTTTAAACTTGCAGTGCATGAAAACACATAATTTTGAAAATGTTCAATAATTCTTTTAATTTGATCTGCCCCTAAACATGACCCAGTGCTAGGAAGCTTGTTGACTACAAGCGATCTTCCTCTGAGTTTTAGGGTTTGATTTAAATTATAAGAATTAACTAATAACTTCAAAACAAATAATTACCAACAAAAATATTTCAAAAATTCTTCTTTTGACTCAAACTCCTCCTAAATTTGACACATCCTAGGAGTCCTTGTAGATCATGAAGTGGACCTTGAAAGATCGATGTAGGCGTGCAGAGGGAGGGTGAATGCACTTTTGCGGACCGTTTGATCTCTACAAAACTGTTAGCGCAGCGGAAATAATATGTAAAGAGAATAACAATGCTAACAAAAAGTCTTTTACTTGGTATCCACCCAGATGGGTGACTAATCCAAGGATCCACGCCGCGAGCACCACTTTTTACTATCGAAAAGTCTCCTTGAGGTGGAGAAACCTTTACAGCAGTAGCTTCCTCTTTACAGATGTAGAAATGTGATGAAGGAAGCAAAAGAACACTATACAATTTGGCAGCCCTTCGTTACTGTACGGAACTGTACTGACACGTGTAACGAGGCCTCCTTTTATAGGTGAAAAGGACAGATTCGCAGTCTGTCCAGGCTCGCACCAGTCGACTGCCCCAAGGGCAGTCGACTGGTCCGGCATTAAATGCCGACCAACGGCTAGCCAACGGCTAGTTTTGGGGTATACCAGTCGACTGCCCCAAGGCCAGTCGACTGGTCCGAAGCTGCGAACTTTCTGTGGGTTTTGGCAGTCGACTGCCTCTGGGCCAGTCGACTGCCCTACCTCCCAGCTCAGCTCCAGCCACCTCATATCTTCTCCTTCGCGTGTGCCTTTAGGTCTGCTCCCTTGGCTCGCCCCTTGAAGTCCTCTTCCTCTGGCTATCATCCCTCGGATGCGCACACAAGCCTTCCCTTGGCTTGCCTCCATGCCACCCTTCACGTGTGCCCTTTGAAGTCCACTTCCCGGCTTACCCTTGGAGCTCTCCTCCCTCGGCTCTCGTCCCTCGGATAGGTTCACCAAGTGTGATTCTCCAAGTCCTGCAAACTCAATCACACAAATCAAATACAACAAAACACTCTAACTTTAAACCTATTCACCCACACATCAAAACCATGATCTCCCAATCATTTAAGGGTCGATTGCCTCAACAATCTCCCCCTTTTTGATGTGTGGCAATATGTTTAAGTTAGAGATAAATAACAGCAAAAGCAAATAGCAAAAGATAGCAATTGAAACATCATGAGACATAATACTCCAAAGAGGTAACCTCCCCCTTAACCTATGTCCTCTCCACAGTTTCGAATCTAATCAAATTTCAAGTTAAGATTCCACTTAACAACAGCAATATAAAAGACATATCAAAACCTAAGAGGTACCTCCCCCTTAATCCATGTCTTTTCTCCAAATTTTAACCCTTTAAGGTCTAAGTTAGGAAAAATACCTAAAATCATCCATTTTAAGTCAAAGTTCTAACTTAAACCACCCATTCTCCCCCTTTGACACCATCAAAATGATTGCCTCAAGCAACCAAAACCCATGGCATCAAATGAGAAAATTCTCAGTTTCTGAAATTACTCATAGTGGCTGAAAACTTGCGTGCCAGTCGACTGCCCATAGGGCAGTCGACTAATACGCTATCAGTCTGATTTTTCAGTTTTTCTGTAGAATTTCAGAAACTCCTAGAAAATTCCAAAAAATTCCAAAAATTGTAAAATGTTGCATACATGTTTGAAATGTTATATTCTATCAGGGAAAAATATTAAACCATATAATATTTCAAACATGCATGACTTTTGATAAAAACTCAAAAACTTTGAAAACCACTACATTTTGTATCAAACTCTAAAACCAATTTTGCAAATCTATAACTTTAAAAAACATTTCACAGCATGTAAAACATAAAATGGTTTTCAAAGTTTTAAAATGTCCAACTATGATCTTTGGTAAAGTGTCCATTGATTATGTAACGCCCCAAAATTTCCATTTTAAGTTCTTAAAGTCCTTAGAACTATTTAAAAATGGTTTAGAAATATTCTAGATATTTTTAGGAATTTTTAGAATATTTTTATGGAATTTTCCGAGTCCGTTTAGTATTTTTACTAAAAGGAATAGAGTTTTCGGCAAAAAGTTGCCTGGACGAGTTTTGAACCCGAGACCTCCCATGGGATCAACGACTTAAGTTGGTCGGGTTAACCAGGCACCCCAGCAGGGGTGTGCTGAAAGAAAATAGAGAGATATTAAGTTAAGTTATAAGTTGAACTAAAATACCCCTTGGTATAAATAGAAGAACTTAAGTGGGGGTTTTATTTTTGGTTTGGCAACTTCTCCCCCTCCTCACCATCTGCCGACCCCCTCCTCCCCTCTCTTGTGCGCACGCCAACCACACCAAGCCTAGGGCTTCCCTCCGGTGGCCGGCCAACCAAGGCTCCTCTCCGAGAGAATTTCCTATATTCGGAATCCCCACGACGAGAGGAACGCGTGAGCGCGAAGAAATCTCCGAGACTTCGAGTTTCTCCGGAACCTCCGACGCCGTTCTTGGTTGTAAGTCCAAGATATCGAAGTAAGTATTGCTCACCTGCAGTAAGAGGCGGTTTTCCGCAAGATTTTCCCGTTAGAAAGTTAAAATGCAATTTTCCTTAAAGTTTATGATTTTGCATGTAATCCTAGGTTGATCCATGCTTGTATAAGTTTGATTAAGCACCCTATATGAGGTTAGGGGCTAAGAAAAGTTATGAGAAAAGAAAAGAGAAGATAAAGATAAGAAAAGAAAAGACCAAGGCCTTAAGAAATCCCCAAAAGTCAAGACTTAGGGATTTGGGCACACAAGGGGCTCGTTAAAATGCCAAGGCATTTAAAGATAAGAAAGAAAAGAAAGAAAAGCTATTTTATTTTCTAAGGCCAGTACCCGGCATCCAAGGGCGTCGTTAAAGAAATCCAGGTATCCAATTCCAAGGTCTTGGCCCTGGTAGACCAAGGTCTGCTCTATTAGGATTGGTGGCTCGCTACCCCAACCTTTTAGGGAACGCGCATAAGATGGTACTTACGTCTTAAGTGGATCCAAGTGAGATATTATTTTCAAGTATATGCTTTAGCAAAGTTTTCTAAAGTTTAAGAAAGTTTTCTAAAAGTTAAAGAAAGATTTAAAGTTAAAGAATTGCTAAAGTTTCAAGTTAAGCCAAGAACAAGTAAGTTAAGACTTATTAATGCTTGAGTATGCATGTCTTGAGTTATACATGTTGTTTTAGTGTTTCTTTTAAGCATAAAAGTATCTCATGTGATTTCACATTGTTTTAAAAAGCATGTTTGCACATTTCGAGATTTTGTGAGCTAGATAGTACTTACTAAGCTTTTGCTTATTAGTTGCATTTCCTCTTGCTGCAGGTAAAGGTAAAGGCAAGCAATTCTGAAGGAAGGCGACAAGGCGGTGCTGAGTGACGTGTGTGTGGTGGCTGACCTTGGAGAGGTCCTTGGGACAAGATGAATAAAAGACTCAAAGTGTATTTATTATAAAGTCTTAGTTTAAGTTAGATCATATAGCATTTATCCAAGTAATTGCGTTTTAGATATTTTGCATGTCTTAAAACCATGAGTAAAGATTCCATGTCATTTTAATTAGCATACATATCCTTATGATGGCATTGGATGAGTATGAGTGTGAGTAGTTTTGAATATTGATACTTGATGGAGCTATTTGATGCATATGCCAAGATATTGAGAGTTTCCCTTTGAATCAAGTTATTATTGCTATAAATATGCTTAGAAAAGTTGCATTACATCCCAAAATGCTTTAGTGAGGTGTAGAACATGTGTTTTGGTATTATGAATGCATAGGAGTTAAGTTTGGTACAAAACTTTAGTTAAAAGTTCATATAGATTTTCATAACTTAATTACTTCCGCAAAAGTTCTAATTTCGAGTTTATGAAGTTGTTTTGATTGGTTAAAATGTTTGGGAAACTAGTATAGAGTATAGAAATGGTGTTGTGTCTTTGTATGGCTTGAAACTATATGTTTTGTGGACTTTTGAAACAAAGTTCGAATCTGAATTTCAGGTTTTTCAGGCGTGCCAGTCGACTGGTTCAGTATCAGTCGACTGCCCTATCGAACAGTAGCTTCTGTTCGATGCATCAGTCGACTGCCAAGAGGCCAGTCGACTGGTGCCGCGCCCAGAAACTTTCTGTGGCCGATACCAGTCGACTGGTTAGATCGCAGTCGACTGGCATTGCAGAGAAGTTCTATAGATGAAAAGAAGTGTGCCATTGTATCATGCATGACTATTAGAGTTAGAATATCATCCCTAGATGGATTTAAAAGAAAAATAAAGAAGTTCCGCATTCTTAGTCGTGCAGTAGAGTCAAGATAGTAGATAAAGTAGCGGACCGTCTAAGGTAGAGAAGGCAGGGTCGCTACAGATTAAACACTTGCCTTCCCCATAGTTGGTCTAGTTTTGATATTTTGATACTTTTAATGGTCCAACAATGTGCCACAAGCACAAGTGAGCCAAATGTATCACCCTAATGGATCAAGCACCCATTTTTAATGCTAATGTCTCCAAGTTCTTCCTATACTTCCACAAAACACATTCCAAGGCCTCTTCTTAAGGATGTAAACTCCGATTCAGGAAGATGCTTGGTAAGGATGTCGGCTAGGTTTGACTTTGATTCAACATAGTGTAGTTCTATGTCTCCCCTTGCCACATGGTCTCTAATGAAGTGATGTTTCACTTCAATGTGTTTTGTTCTAGAATGGTGAACCGGATTTTTAGTTAAGTTGATTGTGCTTACATTATCACACAGGACTTTGACCTTGGTGTAATGTAACTCATAGTCCTCTAAGGTGTGCATAATCCAAAGGAGTTGGGAAACACATCCACCCATTGCCACATATTCTGCTTCCGTTGTTGATAGGGCAACGCATGGTTGTTTTCTACTACTCCAACTAACTAAAGAAGACCCAAGGAATTGACACCCTCCACTTGTACTCTTCCTATCTAACTTACAACCCGCATAGTCTGAGTCGGTGTATCCAATTAGGTCAACATTTGGGGTTCTAGGATACCAAAGTTCGACATTTAGGGTTCCTTTCACATATCTTAAGATCCTTTTGACTACAATCAAATGGGACTCTTTGGCACAAGATTGGTACCTAGCACACATACCTACCGCAAAAAGTATGTCGGGTCTACTTGCGGTTAGGTATAGGAGGCTACCAATCATGCTCCTATATTGTTTAGAGTCTACCATTTTGCCTTTAAGCTCACTATCCATTTTTACATTAGTTCCTATGGGTGTAGATGCTTCCTTAGCATGTTCTAAACCAAATTTCTTTAGCATCTCCTTAGCATATTTGGTTTGAAATACATGTGTACCATCATTAGTTTGCTTAACTTGAAGGCTTAAGAAAAAGGTTAACTCTCCTACAAGGCTCATCTCAAATTCATCTTCCATACACTTGATGAATTCTTGTAGGAAGTCATTATTTGTTGACCCAAAAATGATATCGTCTACATAGACTTGGGCAACAAAAATGTCATTATCCTTAGATTTTAGGAACAATGTAGGGTCAATTGTTCCTCTCCTAAACCCCTTAGACACCAAAAATGAAGAGAGCCTTTATTACCAAGCCCGGGGAGCTTGTTTCAATCCATATAAGGCTTTCCTTAATTTGAATACGTGTCTTGGATAGTTTGGGTCCTCAAACCGAGGGGTTGTTCTACATAAACCTCTTCCTTAATGATCCCATTTAGGAATGCCGATTTCACATCTATTTGGTGGAGTGTAAAACCCATGTGAGCGGCATAGGCTAGTAGAATTCTAATTGATTCTAACCTAGCTACGGGGGCATAAGTCTCATCATAGTCTAATCCCTCAACTTGGTTAAACCCCCTAGCCACTAATCTAGCCTTTTTCCTAGTGATTTTACCTTGGTCATCTAATTTGTTCCTAAAGACCCATCTAGTAGTTACAATGGTACAATCAGTGGGCCTAGCTAGGAACTAACTCCCAAACTTCACTTCTCTCAAATTGGTTTAGCTCTTCTTGTATGGCTAAGACCCAATCAACATCTCCCAATGCTTCATCAATGGTCTTGGGTTCTAATTGGGAGATAAGGGCTATTTGACTAGTTTGATCCCTAAAATAGGACCTAGTCCTTACTCCTTGAGTGACATCACCCACAATTTGGTCAAAAGGATGATCATGGTGATGTCTCAAGGGTCTAGAGGTTGTAGGTTCATTTATTCTTTCTTCCTCATCCTCTAGTGTATTTCTTACTCCCCCTTGATCATGACACTCCAAATGTAGGTCTTGGGTTCTTTGGGCAAGGGGTTGGACTTCTTCTATATCCTTATCAATGGAAGCCTTTCTAGGGTAAGTACTAGTGGTTTCATCAAATTTGACATTTGAGGACTCCTCAATCGCCTTCGTCCTCTTGTTGTACCCTACTAAGATTCCTTCATCGGCTTTTGACTCAAATTTTCTTAGGTCGTCTTTGGTGTTTAAGATATAAACTTTACATCCAAAGACCCTAAGATAGTGGATTTGGGGTACCCTTCCGTTCCAAAGTTCAAAGGGTGTTTTTCCTAAAAATCTATGTACCAACACCCGGTTTTGAATGTAGCAAGCGGTGTTAACCGTTTCGGCCCAAAAGTAGTTAGGAAGAGAGTATGCATTAAGCATTGTCCTAGCCGCTTCTTGTAAGGCTCGGTTTTTCCTCTCAACTACCCCGTTTTGTTGAGGAGTCCTAGGGCATGAAAACTCATGCTTGTACCCATTTTCCATACAAAATTGTGTGAAACTAGCGTTTTGGAACTCCCCACTATGGTCACTCCTAATTCGGTTTATTTTGATGTTCTTTTCATTTTCTACCCTTTTACTAAATCCTATAAATATGTCTAGGGTATCATCCTTATGTTTCAAGAAGTAGACCCAAGTAAACCTAGAAAAGTCATCTACTATTACTAAGCAATACTTACTCCTTACAAGTGATGGAGTACTATGGCAATCAAACAAGTCTATATGTAAAAGTTCTAAAGGCAAGGAAGTAGTAATTAAGGTTTTACCTTTGTGTGATGCTTTGGATTGCTTACCCTCTTGGCATGCATCACACAACTTGTTCTTTTCGTACTTGATCATTGGGAGCCCCTTCACCAATTCTTTCTTGGCCACTCTTGCAATGTTCCTCATGTTGATGTGTCCAAGTCTTCGGTGCCACAACCACCCCTCTTCTTCTTTGGACATGAGACACTTGACAACATTGTTAGTAGCATAAGATAGATCAAGATAATAAAAGTTTGCCTCTCTAAACCGTTCTAATATGATAGTGTTTGATTCACTTTGTCTTATTACACATTTCTTAGCATGAAATTCTACTCTAAACCCGGCATCACATAGTTGACTTACACTTAATAAATTAAACTTCATATCCTTAATTAAAAGTACCTTATGAATTGAAATAGTGGGAGATACCTCAATTGTGCCCCTACCAATGATCCTTAACTTTCCACTGTTCCCAAAGGAGACCGTCCCTTCTCTTAAGTAGCTAACAGTGGTGAACTTGCTCACATCTCTGGTCATGTGTCTTGAGCATCCACTATCTACTATCCACAAGGTTGGGGCCTCCTTCACTTTTACCTAAACACGAAAAACACACTCTTTTGATACCCATATTTTTGATCCAGAAGATTCATTTATAAATTTCTTAGGTACCCATGCCTTCTTTGTGGTTCCCCTAGCCCCTAATCTCCTAGATGCACCAACCCTACCAGTGAGTGAAACAAAGGCTACCTCCTTGGTCTTAGGCCTATAACCCAATCCTGCCTTGTTGTATACCGCCCTTTGGCTGTTAATGATCATATCAAGGTTACTTGATCCTACTTGAAATTTTCTAAGGGCCTTTGTGAGGTCATCTACTTATTTCCTTAACTCTCTATTTTCATTTTCAATATGTGAGACATGTGAAGAGGTAGAGCTAGCATGCAAATCTTTAAGTTTAATAGCTTCTACTCTAAGCATGGCAATTTCTTTCTTAAGATCCTTAATTCTACTTCTAGCCTTAGCTAAATCCATGTTCGTGCTAGAAATAATTTTCACTAAGGTAGAAGAGGGTAAGTGGTATACCTCACTTACCGAGGCTTCTGACTCTGATGATGATGAGGTGGAGGAGCTCTCATCTTCACTGCTTGAGCTCCATTCATCGTCTGAAGAATCTGAACCATCTTGTGCCATAAGAGCGAAGTGGGAGACTTGCTCTTCTTCTTCCTCTGAGGATGAAGGATCGTCCCAAGTTGCCTTAAGGTTCGTGGCACTCTTCTCCTTTCCCTTTGACTTCTTCTTGTCATTCTTCTTCTTCTCTTCCTTCTTGTCCTCCCTCTTCTTCAACTGTGGACACTCGTTCTTCATATGTCCCTCTTGATGACAGTTGTAGCAGATTATCTCCTTGGCCTTACCCTTACCTTTGGCCCCTTTCCTAGCATATGATTTGTTAGAAAAACTTTTAAATGCTTTACGAAATTTTCTTACCATAAAGGCCTCTTGATCACTGTCCATGGAGGCACTTGACTCCTCTGAGTTCGAGGATGATGAGTAGATCACCTTCTTCTTCTCCTTTCTCCTCTTCTTCTCCTTTTCTGCAACAAAAGCAATACCTTTCTCTTTTGCCGAAATGTTAGCTTGCACGTGCAGTTCAAATTCACAATATAGATCGTCTAATTTAACTAAAGATAAGTCCCTCGATACCTTGTAAGCATCAACCATGGATGCCCACAGGGTGGTTCTCGGGAAGGCTTGTAAGACATACCTGACGATATCCCAGTTTTCGATTTTCTCTCCAATTACATGGAGCTCGTTGATTACTTCCTTTACCCTTCCATGCAGCTGACTGACGGTCTCGTTGCTCTTCATGGAGAGGGATTGTAGTTGAGCCACCAACAAGTCCTTCTTGGCTCTTCTGGACTCGTTGGACCCCTCGTTCAGTTCTACCAACTTGTCCCATAGTTCTTTGGTGCTCTTGAATGGCCCCACTTTGTTCAGTTGCTCCTTTGAGAGCCCGCACTGCAGTGTAGTGGTGGCCTTGGCATTTGACTGCGCCCTTTTCATCACTTCCTTAGACCATGTTCTCATAGGGGTAGGATCTTGTCTTTCATCGACGGGTGCCTCGAAGCTATCTGCAACACTTATCCAAGTTTCTATGTCATTCATAAGATAGTACTGCATTCTACCTTTCCAGTATGCGAAGTCGTTACCGTCGAAGAACGGTGGTCGTGCGGTGGAGTATCCCTCTTGAAACGCCATTATAGATGTTCAGGTTGATTGTTAGATCTTCCAAAACGCACCGGCTCTGATACCAACTGAAAGATCGATGTAGGCGTGCAGAGGGGGGGGGGGTGAATGCACTTTCGCGGACCGTTTGATCTCTACAAAACTGTTAGTGCAGCGGAAATAATATGTAAAGAGAATAACAATGCTAACAAAAAGTCTTTTACTTGGTATCCACCCAGATGGGAGACTAATCCAAGGATCCACGCCGCGAGCACCACTTTTCACTATCGAAAAGTCTCCTTGAGGTGGAGAAACCTTTACAGCAGTAGCTTCCTCTTTACAGATGTAGAGATGAAGGAAGCAAAAGAACACTCTACAATTTGGCAGCACTTCGTTACTGTACGGAACTGTACTGACACATGTAACGAGGCCTCCTTTTATACGTGAAAAGGATAGATTCGCAGTCTGTCCAGGCTCGCACCAGTCGACTGCCCCAAGGGGAGTCGACTGTCCCGGCATTAAATGCCGGCCAATGGCTAGCCAATGGCTAGCCAACAGCTAGCCAACGGCTAGTTTTGGGGTATACCAGTCAACTGCCCCAAGGCCAGTCGACTGGTCCGAAGCTGCGAACTTTCTGTGGGTTTTGGCAGTCGACTGCCTCTGGGCCAGTCGACTGCCCTGCCTCCCAACTCAGCTCCAGCCACCTCAAACCTTCTCCTTCGCGTGTGCCTTCAGGTCTGCTCCCTTGGCTCGCCCCTTGAAGTCCTCTTCCTCTGGCTATCGTCCCTCGGATGCGCACACAAGCCTTCCCTTGGCTTGCCTCCATGCCACCCTTCACGTGTGCCCTTTGAAGTCCACTTCCCGGCTTGCCCTTGGAGCTCTCCTCCCTCGGCTCTCGTCCCTCGGATAGGTTCACCAAGTGTGATTCTCCAAGTCCTGCAAACTCAATCACACAAATCAAATACAACAAAACACTCTAACTTTAAACCTATTCGCCCACACATCAAAACCATGATCTCCCAATCATTTAAGGGCCGATTGCCTCAATAGACCTTCCTTTGTGTCTTTAGGGTTTATTAAAATCAAAAGAATAATTTTGAATAACCTTCTGAGTATGATAATTTTCAAGGAGACACATTTTTGAAAACATAACTTGAAATGATAACACAGTTTTTGAAAAATAGTTTGAAATGATGATAATTTTTCAAACAGATACCAGAATACGAAGGTTTTTAAATCAATTTTTGAAAACCTTATCGAGATGATAATAAGATTTAGAGCATAAGGTTTTTTTTTCAAATTTAAATTTTTCGAAAAGTATTAAAAGAAACTCCCCCTGTATCTGACACTGTCTGACTTTTATCTAAGTTGCTTAAGGGGTTCAGTGTTGAGCTGGTTTGACTATGTTGACTAGTGTTGACTGTTTTGACTCAGTTAAACAACCCCCTAGATTATATTTTAAACGAGTCTATCGAGATATTTCACATGAAATTTCATATTAAAAAAAACGTTAGAATTGAAAGAGTTGGGTACCATAAACTGAATTAATTTGAAAAATAGAGATAATTTTGAATAACTTTTGAAAATATTTTTTTATTTAAAAGGATAGTGAATTATGCTTTTAGGTCCTAGATGTCTCACCCAGTTCTACGTGGTCGAGCATGTTAACCTTATGGGTTGTGTGAGACAAATATTTTAATTTTGAAAATAAATGATTGACAATTATTAAATTGAATTTTGAGAATAATTAATTAAGTTGAATTTGAGAATAATTAATTGAATTATTTTGAATTTGATTAAATTGACTTAATTAAGATTTAATTGAATTTAATTGATTTTAATTAAGATTTAATTGAATTTACTTGATTTAATTAAGATTTAATTGAATTTAATTGATTTAATTAAGATTTAATTGAATTTAATTGATTTAATTAAGATTTAATTGAATTTAATTGACTTAATTGAATTTAATTGACTTAATTAAGATTTAATTAAGATTTAATTGAATTTAATTAATTTAATTGAATTTAATTGACTTAATTAAGATTTAATTAAGATTTAATTTAATTTAATTGAATTGAATTGACTTAATTACGATTTAATTAAGATTTAGTTGGTTGGGTTGGACTCAACTTTTAGGTCCTAAGCATCTCACCCATTTCTAAGTGACAAAACAGGATATCCTTAACTGTTTTGTGAGATGCATTAATTTTATCTTTTGATGTTAACACTATGATTTAATTGAAGTTTGTGTTAGATTCGAGTTTAACAAATAATAATTTAAAAGTGAGTTTCGATAATTGGCTTCCAGGTCTTGGCGAGGCACAGAGGTCTTCTTGGCCGTAGTCTTATTGGATCAACAACCCTTTCCTAAACAAAGCCTTTTAAAGAAAGATCATTTTCAAATCATTGTTTGAGACACTCTGGTCTAACTAGCATAGGATTCGGAGAGGTAGCTTCGGCTAGTTCCACCGGACTAAAAAGACCAAATAAGGTACTCCTTACCCTACTTGATTCCTTAGTCAGGCTTCCCTAACGTACTATCATCAAACCTTGTCCTAATACTAGGTTGTTCAAGTTTCAATTAATCAAGTTAGTCCTTAAACTAACAAATCCTAATTTTAAGCAAAAAAATAAAAATAAAATAACAAACAACACACAATTAAAGCAAACAAAAAAATGATCTAAGTTATATCATAATCGAAATAATACTCAGGTTTTTTAAAATCAACAAGGTTGGGAATTAAATTTTCTGACATATTAACCTTAACTATTTTGTATGAATTAATTACGTTCTTTGAGGTAAATATTAGATTTTCAAATATTGTAAATTTACCTTTTGATTCCCGGTTGGGAATCTCCCCCTTGATACTTGCCGTCTTTAGCATCTTGTACTGGTCGCGAGTCATCCGGACCAGCTTCCGATCATCCCCTTCTTCATCGTCAAATTCTGAGTCTGAGTTGGACTCAGGTATTGGTTGAGGCCTCTTTTGCAATTCTCTTGGAGTTTTTCCTGCAATATAAACTATACCTTCCTCGACCATTGCAATATCAGCTTAATTATTTAATCTTAATTCAGAAAATGATTCAAAATTAATTACCGATTTTGTCTCAGAAAATTCGTCATTTGACTCTGGTTTGATTTCGACGTCGGGTGTCGAGTCTGTCTCAGCTACTTGTTCTTGAGCTTCTAAGATCTCAACATCGGAGCTCTCTTCGTGTAGATTGATTAGCTTTTCCCACATCTCCTTGGCACAGTTGAAGTATCCGACCCGCTTCAGTTCTTCTTTGGTCAGGCCGCATTGTAAGATTGTTGTTGCCCTGACATCAGTCTCGATCTTCCTCAGAGTTGGTTCGTCCAATTTATCCCAGGCGATTGATGATCCATCTTCTGTGGGGAGGGAGAACCCTGTTTGAATGATCATCCATATGTCCAGATTGGCCTTCAGGTCGGATTCCATTAGACTTCTCCATGAGTTGAAATTTTCACCAGAGAAGAGCGGTGGACGGGCACTATTCTATTCTTGGTTGGCCATTTAGTTTAAACCTCGTACACAAGAGAAATAACAGAAATGTACCAAGACTTGGTCTTGGATTAGTAGTGCGGGAGAGAGAAGAAATATCCCAAAAAAATATTACACGAATTTCGAGACAAAATAATAATAAAATAATAATAAAAAGTTTGGGACTAATTTTTTGAAAATGTTACTTTTGTCAATTTTGAAAAGAAATAAGCATTCAACGTTGAAATTTTTGCTCGAATTAAAGTAACACGTATTTCGAAAAAAATATTAAAATAATAAAAAAAATTTTATGACAAATTTTTAAAAATTAATCGTTTTATTAATTTCAATGAATGGTAAAAAATTGAAGATTCAAAATTGAAAAATCCACTCACAGATATTATTTATTTGAAAATAAAAAGTGAAAAAGATCGAGTGGTGTTGCACCAAACTCGATTAACGAGAAAGATTAAAAAAATATAAAATAATTTTGAAAATCATTAAAAACTCTCAAATTGGTGGTTGCACCAAATTTGAGCTTCCCCGCTCTGATACCACTTGTGGGATCGAGAAAACCGATAGAGGGGGGGGGTGAATATCGAAAATCATTCGGATTTGAAGAGAGAATGCATAGCGGAAGATTAAAGTTAAAAACACACAGACACAGGTGGTTTTACTTGGTTCGGAGCCTAGGTCGACTCCTACTCCAAGGCCCACGGTCGTTGACCATTTTCTGCGGGCAATTCTATATGTCGCAAAAATAGTTTACAAAAGATTTTACAGAATTCAGTACAGTAAACTAAAATAGCTCTTCGTTACCGACGTCCGGAGTAGATGGTATTTTCGGAGCGGGAGGACGTCGTCGGCGCTTGAGTCTCGTGTCGGGAGGTTTCCGGAGCAGAGCGCGGGAGCAGAAGAGCGTAGAAGCGTTGATTGAAAGTGTTGCCCTGAAGCCTGGGGTCGAGGGCCCTTTATATAGCCCTGGGGGCGCCCGAAATGTCGGGGGTGCCCCCCCACGTGTCGCCCGATCCGGCTCGGTCTTGGTCAGCGTCTGATCCCTTCAACTTCGGGATCAAATGTTGACCGGGGCGCCCGGGACGCTCGGGGTGCCCGGGTTGACCGGGTCAAACCTTATCCCTCGGCTTCGCTGGGGCTTGCTTCGAAGGCTTGCGCTTGGGGGCGCCCGGGAGATGAGCTATCGAAGCCTGTTTTTGCAACTTGTGTTTTGTGTTCACCTTGGGGGCGCCCGGGACACTCCGGGCACCCGGGAAACTCCGGGCTCCCTGGTCAGCTGTTGCCTCATTCCTTTGAGGTTCTCTGAGCTGCAGACACACGTTCCTTCGGTCCTGCATCCAGGGTTAGTCCAAAACACAATGAAACAATAAATTGTTAGTTTATACAACCTTAACTGTCTTGGTTCTGACTTTGGGTCTCCAGAATGGAACCCTAGGTCGAACCGACGCCTACTGTTCTCTCGACGGGAAACGCGTCCTCACCTACTCCTCTCGGGAGAATGTACCTGATGCCAACCTCTCCTTTGGTTGGACTTTTGCCTGGCGGTCCTTTGCCAGGTCTTGGATACCGAGCTGTCCTTCGCCCGGTGCCTAGCAGCCCTTCGCTAAGGCTTTGTTTCCTGGCAGCCCTTCGCCAGGTGCCTAGCAGCCCTTCGCTAGGACTTTGTTTCCTGGCAGCCCTTCGCCAGGTGCCTAGCAGCCCTTCGCTAGGACTTTTCCTGCACACTTGAGTAACATTGTTAGATCACCAATAAACTTAACTTTGAATCCTTTGCCAATATCAAAACAAGGTTCGATATGGTGCTTCCTTCACCAACAAAAACCCTAGCATAGGACTCCTTTCCTCTTCCTTGCGAGAACTTCCACTCCTTGGCCCTAGGGGAGGAACCCTAGGTTCTCTACTCAAGTGGAAGAAGAAAGACGAAGAAAACTCCCCCTTTTCCCCTGTTTTCGCAGCCTCCTCACCTCTGCTCGCGCGACCTCCCGAAACCCTAAAAGGGGTCTTAACACAACTTAAGTGGAAGTTTAAATACCTCTTCATGAAAAAGCCTAACATACCTATAACATTATTTCGATCCTTTCTTTTCTGTGCTTGATACCCTTGCCCTTCTGGTTATCCGGATGCTCTTAAGGGCTTGCTTTGCCCTGTGGTCGCGGGATTAAACCCCACCCGACCCCTTTTTTTTCTTTTTATTTTAATTCGAAAAAATGCTATAAAATTCAGAAAAATTCCTAATAATTCACGAAAATTATTGGGTGTTACAATCCTCCCTACCTTATAAAAAGTTCATCCTCGAACTTAGAACAGCTCTAGATACCTTTGCCT
Source organism: Boesenbergia rotunda (assembly GCA_024364735.1). Classification (NCBI taxonomy): domain Eukaryota; kingdom Viridiplantae; phylum Streptophyta; class Magnoliopsida; order Zingiberales; family Zingiberaceae; genus Boesenbergia; species Boesenbergia rotunda. The sequence continues at coordinate 388,546 of JAGFNQ010006766.1, read as the reverse complement.
CATGCTATCTTCTGATTCCCAAGTTGCCTCTTCATACTTCTGATTCAGCCATAAGATTTTTACTAGTGGTACCACTTTGTTCCTCAGCTTCTTATCTGCTCGATCTATTATCTGAATAGGTCTACTTTCATAACTGAGATCTTCTTGAACTTGTACCATCAGTGGCTCAATCACTTGGTTGGCATCTGGGATATGCTTCTTTAGCATTGAGACATGGAACACATTGTGTATTGCTGATATCTCTGGAGGTAGCTCCAAATCATAAGCTACTTTGCCAACTCTTTTCGTCACTAGGTAGGGTCCTATGTATCGAGGACTTAGCTTGCCTTTCTTGCCGAATCTCATTACACCCTTCATAGGAGCTACTTTGAGAAAAACTGTATCCCCAACTTCAAACTCTAACGGTCTATGGCGTACATCGGCATAACTCTTCTGCCTACTCTGAGCAGTTTCTATTCTCTGGCGGATACTCTTTATAGCTTCTGTTGTATCATCTATGAGATCAGTCTGTGACCCCATTTCTTTCTTCTCACTACCTTCATACCAACAGAGGGGAGATCTACACCTCCTGCCATAAAGAGCTTCATAGGGTGTCATACCAATAGTGGCTTAGTAACTGTTGTTGTAGGCAAACTCAGCTAAACATAAATATTTGCACCAACTGCCTTTGAAATCTAATGCACAAGCTCTGAGCATATCTTCTAGAATTTGATTCACTCTCTCTGTCTGTCCATCAGTCTGGGGATGGAAAGCTGTGCTAAACTTCAGTTTGGTACCTAGCGCTATCTGTACGCACTCCCAAAAGTGTGAAGTGAAACGACCATCTCTATCAGAAATAATGGTCTTCGGGACTCCGTGTAGTCGGATCACTTCTTGCACATATAATTGGGCTAACTTTTCAATCGAGTAAGACACTCTGATTACCAAGAAGTGGGTAGACTTGGTCAATCTGTCTACTATCACCCAAATAGCGTCGTAGCCATTAGTTGTCTTTGGTAGACCAACTATGAAATCCATGGCTATGTCTTCCCAATTCCACTCTGGAATCTGAATGGGCTGTAAAACACCTCCTGGTCTCTGGTGTTCTGCTTTAACTCTCTGACATGTCAGGCAGGTGCTGATATACTTAGCTATGTCTCTTTTCATTCCGGACCACCAAAATCTTCTTTTCAAGTCCTGGTACATCTTAGTGGAACCAGGGTGCATTAAGTAGGGAGTTCTATGGGCTTCTTCAAGAATCTTCTTTCTCAACTCTTCACTATTGGGGACACATAAACGGTCACCATAATAGAGTATCCCACTGTCAGATACTCTAAACTCTTTACTTTCTCCTTCTTGTATCTCCTGCTTGATCCTTTGGATATCAGAATCCTCAGCTTGCTCTTTCTGTATCTCTTCAAGCAAAGTCGACTCTAGTGTCAATAGAGCTAGCTGCCCATCAATAATCTCCACTCCATAATCTACTATCTCCTTCTGTAATGGTGGTGCCAATGATGATAAGGACATCAAAGTGGCACAAGTCTTTCTACTCAATGCATCTGCTACTCTATTTGCCTTACCAGGGTGGTAAAGAATCTCACAGTCATAGTCCTTCACTAACTCGAGCCACCTTCGCTGTCTCATATTAAGGTCTTTCTGAGTGAAGAAATATTTCAGACTCTGGTGATCTATATAAATCTTACACTGCACTCCATACAAGTAATGCCTCCATATCTTTAGAGCAAAGATTACGGCTGCCAACTCCAGATCATGAGTGGGGTAATTCTTTTCATAGTCTATGAGTTGCCTGGAAGCATAAGCTATAACTTTGCCTTCTTGCATAAGGACTGCTCCAAGTCATAGCTTTGATGCATCACTGTATATATCAAAGCACTTATCACCTTCGGGTACTGTAAGGATAGGAGCGCTGGTCAGTCTCTTCTTCAACTCAAGGAAGCTCTACTCACAGTCCTCAGTCCACTCATGCTTCTTATTCTTTCTGGTAAGGGTTGTAAGTGGAGAAGCTATCTTTAAAAAGTCCTCTACAAACCTTCTGTAGTACCCTTCCAAACCCAGAAAACTTCTGATCTCACTGGCATTCTTTGGTCGACTCCAGTTACTAACTGCTTCAATCTTGGCTAGGTCTACCATAATACCTTCCTTGGAAATGATGTGGCCTAGGAAGGCCACCTGATCAAGCTAAAACTCACACTTTGAGAATTTGGCGTACAACTCCTTCTGATGTAAGGTTTGCAATACCATCTTTAGGTGTTCGACATGTTCTTCCTGAGTCTTTGAATACACTAGGATATCATCAATAAAGACAATGACGAACTTGTCCAGAAAATCCTTGAACACTCGATTCATTAGATCCATAAACGTCGCAGGGGCGTTTGTCACTCCAAAGGGCATGACCACAAACTCGTAGTACCCATATCTTGTACTGAAAGCAGTCTTTGCACATCACTCTCCTTCACTCTGAGCTGATGGTAACCTGATCGCAGATCTATCTTGGAGAACACTGTGGCTCCCTTCAGCTGATCAAATAAATCATCTATCCTTGGCAAAGGATATCTGTTCTTGATGGTTACCTTATTCAAAGCTCGATAATCTATGCACATTCGCATCGATCCATCTTTCTTCTTGACGAACAACACAGGAGCTCCCCAAGGTGAATGACTAGGGCGGATGAAGCCCTTGTCGAGTAGCTCTTGCAATTGTTCTTGCAATTCTTTCAGTTCTGCTGGCACCATACGATAAGGTGCCTTCGAAATTGGGTTGGTTCCTGGGGTCAACTCAATTTCAAACTCAATTTCCCGATTGGGAGGGAGTCCTGGTAACTCTTCAGGAAACACCTCAGGATAGTCACAGACTACCCTCACTTCTTCTCTCTTCAACCCTTCTCCTTGACTTACATCCACTATATGTGCTAGAAAACCAGAACACCCCTTCTCTAACATTCTCTGAGCTTGTAAGGTAGATAAGAACCTTTTTGTCTTTCTCTTTGGGTCTCCAATAAACTCGAATGGAGGTTCACCTTCTGGTGTGAACTTGACTTTTCTTTTGCGACATTCATTAGAGGCACTATACTTGCTCAAGAAATCCATCCCTAAAATGATCGAAATCCTTCATCTCAAGGACTACTAAATCACTATAGAGCTCTCGGTTGGCAATTTGAATTAATACAGCTCGTAGCCACAGAGTAGATGCCATGACCTCTCCCGAAGGTAAGGTTGTTAAGAACTTCATCGTTCAACATTTCTGGTGGCCTTTGTTGTAACGACCCGGAAAATTTTCTTAATATTTCTTTAAAATATTGAGCATGCCTAGATAATTTTCCGAGGGATCTAGAAATATTAACACGAATTTTAATCTAGAAATCCATGTTGTCTCATTTAAATTGGGAAATAGGCACTAATGGGCCTTATATGGGCTTTCTAGTACCATGATTATTGGTGAATTTTAGGTAAAAAATTATAGAAATACAAAGGGGTTTTAATGAGAAATATTAACATAATTATGAGAGAATTTTTAAGGGATTTTTGAAATAATAGAAAATAAAATAAAAATAAAATAGAAAGTTAGTGCATGCACCAAGGATTGAACCTTGGACCTCTTGTACAAACATGCATGCTCTAACCAATTCACCTAGCAAGGGTGTGCTATGAGGAAATGAAGTGGATTATGGTTAAGGCTTAGGGAAAATGAAGAGACACCATGACTCTTCACTTACCCTCCTTAATGTGTTATAAAGAGGGGGCATGGGAGTTACTTTCTTTCTTCCATCAAGTCCACCTTTCTTCTTCCTCCTCTCATTCTAGCCGAAACCCCAAGAGGGGATTCTCCCTTGGAAAAGGCTCACCTAAGGCTCCATCTCCAAGATCCAAGGCTTTTACAAGGGTACAAAGGCTAGGGGTGGTCATGAAGCAACAAGATCTTCATCCTTCTCCCAAATCTAAGGTCTATAATCAAGATCAACCAAAGTAAGACTCCCTCACCTGTGGTATAATAGTTCCTTTTTGATTTTTAGCATAATATGAAGTTGGTTTTGGGTTTGATGTTGAGAAAACCATGTTTTGGACCCCTATAGTATTTGGCCACCATGGGTTTTTGGGTCCATGATGATGTTAAAAATCTTAATCATGCTTTCTAATGTATTCTCATGATGTTTAGAGAATAAGTATAATTTTTGGGAATTTTTGGAGTACCCTAAGACCCTTTAGGGTTTGGGACCATTATAAGGACTCCATGGCTAGGGTTGGATTTAACCCTTCAATCATGTATCTTGTGTACCCTTATGATACAAGGGGAGGTTGAATGGGTTTATGTGAATTTTCACAAGGTCTTATGACCCTAAGGGTTTCGGCCAAGAAGGTTCTAGGGCAAGGAGTTAGGGCTTACCTCAAGTAAGGGCCCTAATGACTCCTATGGTATGGTATGGAAGGTGTTAGATGATTAATTGGAAATTTTATGAATTTATTCATGCACCCATGGCTCTTACATGTTTCAGCCAACCCTAGAAAAATAGGGCTAAAAGTTAGGGTAAACCCTAATCATGAGCCCTAATGGCTCCTTATGGCCTTAGATGTACTATATGGTTGTTTCTTTTTCCTTATGCTACCTTACATGTCATGGAATGATGGAATCCCTCCCTTGTAGGTTTTGGCCAAGCATGGTCACTAGGGTTTGGGTGGAGTTAGGGTTTGAAGAATGATGGTTTATGCTTTATTATGAAGTATATATAAAGGTTCAAGCATGTGGTAGAAATTAAGTTACCTATAACCCTAACCTTAAGCACCATGGTTCATGTGTGTATGTTTGGATGCCATGCTTAATAGGGTTTATTTATGAATGTCTTATGTTCTATGCCATGCACTTGGATAATAGGTAGCATGTTTATGGAAGTCCTAACTATGCAAGATTGAGATAGATACCATGCTTATGTATGAAATACAATGCTTACCTTATGTATCATTATCATGCATGCCCTATGGATTAGGATAAGGGTCTATGTAAACATGTCATGTTCAATGGATATAATGCAATGCTTACCTTATATGCCATGATCATGCAAGCACTAGGAATAAGAATGATGTTTTAGGTAAGTATGCCATGTTTTATAAATGAAGATGCATGCCATGTTTATGAATAATGATGCATGTCATGTTTTATGAATGAAGATGCATGCCATGTTTTATGAATGATGATGCATGCCATGTTTTATGAAAGAAGATGCATGCCATGTTTAAGAATGAAGATAATGCTCATGCCTTCCAGGCATCATGATGCTATGCATTAAGTATGAACAATGAAAGGACAAGCATGTTTTAAGTCATGCTTCATGTAACAAGATTATGCTATGTTTAAATATGCCATGAATGTCTTATGAATGATGAAGCATGTAAAGTATTTTATGTTATGAATGGGCTTGTACCGGACCGAAGTATGGGTCCAAGGGATGGGCACCTTAAGAACGCCCCGGTTCTGGACTACCGACTATGCTGTCCACGGTTCTAGCACTATCGAAGTTGTGCAACAGGGATGGGCACCTTAAGAACGCCCCGGTTCTGGGACTACCGACTATGCTGTCCTTACCCTAGTAGGTCGAGACTAGCTACCTCGTATTTACTTAGGGATGCGCGCACATGATGTATGTATGTGGTACACCCCCAATGATGTGATGATTATGTTTAAGTATTTAAAAGTATGATTTTAAAAGTTAAGCATCCTATGTATCTGCATTTGACTCATGCATTCATTCATGCTGTGCATTATGCCATGATAGTAATGTCTTATGCTTATGTTTCATGTTAAGAAATATGCATGATAGTAAACGATTTATGCTTATGGTTATGTTAAGAGGATGCCCATATGATATGATAGGAAGCATGCCTACGTTTATGCCATGTATCATGCCATGTTAAGAATGTTTACTTATGTTTACGTTTATGCTATGTATCATGCCATGTTAAGAATGTTTACTTATGTTTACGTTTTTGCCATGTATCATGCCATGCTAAGAATATTTACTTATGTTTACGTTTATGTCATATATAATGTCATGCTAAGAATGTTTACTTATGTTTATGTTCATGCCATGTCAAGTGAAATCTTATGTCCATGTACTATGTAAGAACTAGGTCATGCTAAATGATTTTAGATACTTATGTTCTATGTAGAGCACCAAGTTATGTTAATGTTTCATGTGCTCATAATTAAGTGATGAATGGTTTTAGTGAGTAGGAAAGAGTCTTACTAAGCCTGTGTGCTTATAGTCTTATTTCGTTATACCGCAGATCACGCAAGGGGACATTAAGGAAGCAGCAGGAGGGCAAGAATGCATGTGTGTGGTAGTGACTTGGCCAAGAAAATAATATGTTTACTCGTCTTATGCTAGAACTTTACATTTGCTACTTATGTGCTTGAATGATGACTTATGTGACTCTATGACATGATGTTAAGTATGACTTGATATGATGCTAAGTATAAAGTCAATATGCCAAGTTCCCATGTCATTATGTTAGGAATGGTAGTAGGTGCATGTATGTGTAAGATTAAAGTTATTCCGCTGCCTTATGATGTCTACCTGCCCTACTCATGTTAACATAACGCCGCTTTAAAGAAAAACGGGCGTTACAGGTTGGTATCAGAGCCAAGTTACCATCTCACTACACACACATCAAGCCCTCTTCCTGCAGCTTCCAAGTAAGTACCTCTTTACATATCTTATAATAGTAAGCACTTTTAGGATGTTTTATGGTTTTAGGATATGCAGGTATGAACGATGTTTCTGATGAAAAGTACTTTAGGATATGTAACTATGAATGATATTTTAACTTCTTTTGTGAATCAAATATTTAGAATAATATAGGGGTAGGAAAAAAAACTGATATTGGCCATACTTGTCTTTGGTGAAGAAAAACATGGCTAGAAGACAGAGTAACCGACTTAATGAGGCAACTCCATCGCCTGACCTGGTGCAATTAGTAACCCAGCTTCAGCGTCAAGTCACGGAGCAGCAACAAACCATTAACACAGGAGGACAAGTTAACCGAGAAAGAAAGGGTCCGACTTATGCTGAAAATGTTGCGGCCCGAAATAGCTCTGAACGTGGCTGGCGGAGTTAACCGACCGCAAACCGCCGAGGAGTTGTTTGGTAGTGCCCTACTCACTGAGCACTATCTAAACAATATCAATCAACAAAGGAAGGCGCTAAATGAAAGTAAGGATCAAGTTCACTCCGGGATTCTCGATTCTTCCTTTCATTATCCTTGATTTTTTCCTTTCATCACCGCTTAGGAGGGCAAAAACCCCAGGGTGCCAATACCAACTGGAAGGGAGACCAGAGTGGTAAACGGAAGACATGGAACAACCCCCAAGGGGGCCCAGCAAATAAACAGGCCAAGCCTATCCTATGCGCGACATGCGGAAAAGGGCACCCCGGAGAATGCCGAAGAGGTACGAATCGGTGTTTCACTTGTGGAGTGGAAGGGCATATGGCGGCTTACTGTCCTACCAAGAACCAGGGCCCTCCCCAACAACTCGTCCCGTACCAAGGTGCCCCAGCAAAACTACACTATATGCAAGCTGAGCTGGAAGGTACCCCGATACTGGAGGCTCAACTGACTATGATGAATGCTAGGGTTTTCTCGGTTACCAGGGAGGACGCTGTGGAAGCTTCTACGGTTGTCACAGGTCAAATACTTATTTTCAGTCAGTATGCTACTGCATTATTTGATACTGGGGCAACGCACTCGTTCATTTCTGTGCCATATACTAAGATGATAGATAGGCTTCCGCAAGTGTTAGACTGCAGGTTCTTAACGACCCTACCTTCGGGAGAAATAATGACATCCACTCATGTGCTGCGTGCGGTGCCGGTCGGAATTGCAGAAAGGGAACTTTACTGCGATCTGATAGTACTCGACATGCAAGATTATGATGTTATAATGGGAATGGATTTCCTAGGTAAATACGGTGCTTCTATTGAGTGCCGTAAGCGAAAGGTGGTCTTTCGACCTGAGGCAAGTTCTATGTTCGAATTCATCAGAGAGCTAAGGAAAAGAACCGGGAAATATTTATCAACTCTCCAAGCTCAGAAGATGTTAGATAAAGGATGTACTGGATTTCTAGCATATGTGGTCGATGCCAGTCAAGTGAAGAACCGGAAGCTGGAAGATGTCGGGGTGGTATGCGATTACCCAGAGGTTTTCCCAGATGAATTACCAGGATTAGCTCCTGATAGAGAGGTGGAATTTGAGATCGAATTGGTTCCTGGTACCAACCCGATCTCCAAGGCACCTTACCGTATGGCGCCGGTTGAATTAAAGGAGCTTCAGGAACAGCTACAGGAGTTGCTGGATAAGGGATTTATTCGCCCTAGCCATTCCCCGTGGGGAGCTCCGGTACTGTTTGTGAAGAAGAAAGACGGATCTATGCGAATGTGCATAGATTATCGAGCGCTGAACAACGTAACGATCAAGAACAGGTATCCCCTTCCGAGGATAGATGACCTGTTTGACCAATTAAAGGGAGCCACTGTTTTCTCAAAAATTGATTTGAGGTCTGGTTATCATCAAGTTAGAGTAAAACAGGAGGATATTCCAAAGACGGCTTTCCGAACAAGGTACGGGCACTTTGAGTTTGTTGTTATGCCTTTCGGCGTGACGAATGCTCCTGCTATGTTTATGGACCTTATGAATCGGGTATTCTCGTCGCTCCTCGACAAATTTGTGATCGTCTTCATCGACGATATTCTTATTTATTCGAGGACCCAAGAAGAGCACGCTGAGCACCTGAAGATAGTATTAGAGATTCTTCGGGAAAAGCAACTGTACGCAAAATTTTCCAAATGTGAGTTCTGGCTCGACCAAGTGGGCTTTTTGGGCCATATTATTTCCAAAGATGGGGTTATGGTAGATCCAATCAAGATTGAAGCTGTGAATAACTGGAGCCGGCCGAAGAACGCCAGCGAAATCAGAAGTTTTCTTGGGCTGGCAGGCTATTATAGAAAATTTGTGGAGGACTTCTCGAGGATTGCAGCCCCTTTAACGGCTCTCACCCGGAAGGATAAGAAGTATGAATGGACGGAAAACTATGAAAGGAGTTTCTTGGAACTAAAAAGGAGACTTACAAGCGCTCCAATCCTTACCCTTCCAGAATGTAATCAGAGCTTCGACATGTATAGCGATGCCTCCAAACTAGGACTGGGAGCTGTACTTATGCAGAATGGAAAGGTTATTGCCTACGCCTCTAGACAACTCAAGGAATATGAACAGAATTACCCCACTCATGATTTGGAACTGGCCGCGGTGGTCTTCGCTCTTAAAATATGGAGGCATTATCTATATGGAGCGCAGTGTAAGATTTATACAGACCACCAGAGTCTGCGATATTTCTTCACTCAGAAAGACCTGAATATGAGACAATGCCGATGGCTTGAGTTGGTGAAGGACTATGACTGCGAGATCTTCTACCATCCAGGGAAGGCAAACAAAGTGGCCGATGCACTCAGCTGGAAGTCAAGTGCCACCTTGATGTCCATAGCAATATTACCCCGACCACTCGAAGAAGAAATTATGAATTTTGGGGTCGAGGTCATCTCCGGACGACATTCCAGCATGACAATATCACCCACGCTATTTGAGGACATATTGGAAAAACAAAATGGGGATCTGAGTCTTCAGAAAATAAAACAGGAGATCCTAGAAGAAAAGGGCGATGGTTTCCATATCGCCAAAGGGGGAGTACTCTACCTTAGGGATCGTCTATGTATTCCTAATGATCCGGAGCTTCGAAGGGAAATACTGGCAGAAGCCCACGAAACCCCTTATTCGATGCATCCAGGATCCACCAAGATGTATCAAGATCTGAAGGAGAAGTTTTGGTGGTATGGTATGAAGAGGGATGTGGCTCAGCATGTTAGTACTTGCATGACTTGCCAGCAAGTAAAAGCAAAACACCAGCGACCCGGAGGAGTTCTGCAGCCACTCGCAATTCCGGAGTGGAAATGGGAAGGCATCTCTATGGATTTTATTTCAGGGCTTCCCAGGACTACGAATGGATATGATGCGATTTGGGTAATTGTGGACAGGCTGACGAAGTCTGCTCACTTCCCGGCAATCAAGATGACGGATTCAATGGAGCAACTGGCTCAATTATATGTTAAGGAGCTAATAATAAGACTTCATGGAGTTCCCAAGACCATCATCTCAGATAGGGATGGTCGTTTTACTTCGCATTTTTGGGAGTGTGTTCAGAAGTCTCTCGGCACTAAATTGCGATTTAGCACCGCCTTTCACCCTCAGACTGATGGGCAAACTGAACGGGTGAATCAAGTACTAGAAGACATGTTGCGATCTTGTGCCTTGGATTTCAAAGGGAGCTGGTGTCGATATCTATGCTTTGCGGAATTCGCTTACAACAATAGCTACCAAGCTCCTATCGGAATGGCACCTTACGAAGCTTTGTAGGGGAGGAGATGTAGGTCTCCGATCTGTTGGTACGAAAGTGGTGAAAAGAAGGAAATGGGGCTCACAACGGATGTCATCGACAGTACCACCCGAGCTATACAGAATATTCGACAATGGATAGAAGCTGCTCAGAGCCGGTAGCAGAGTTATGCCGATGTCCGGCGTAGACCACTGGAATTTAATGTTGGAGATTTGGTATTCCTCAAAGTGGCTCCTATGAAAGGGGTGACAAGATTTGGGAGGAAAAGAAAACTAAGTCCGCGTTATGTGGGGTCGTACCTGATTATGAAAAGAGTTGGTAAGGTGGCATATGAGCTGGAGCTGCCTCCAGAGATGTCAGCCATTCATAATGTGTTCCATGTGTCAACGCTTAAAAAGTGTATCCCAAATATGGACCAAGTGATCGAGCCACAGACAGTACGAGTGCAGGAGGACCTAAGCTATGAAAGCAGACCTATCCAGATCTTGGATCAGGAAGTCAAGAAGCTAAGGAGTAAGGAGGTACCCTTAGTCAAGGTTCTATGGCAAAGTCAATGGTTCGAAAAAGCTACCTGGGAACGCGAGGACGAGATGAAGCGCAAGTACCCGAAGCTATTCTAAGTTTGAGGACGAACTTTCAAGAGGTATGGGGATTGTAACGACCCAAAAAATTTTCTTAATATTTCTTTAAAATATTGAGCATGCCTAGATAATTTTCCAAGGGACCTAGAAATATTAACATGAATTTTAATCTAGAAATCCATGTTGTCTCATTTAAATTGGGAAATTGGCACTAATGGGTCATATATGGGCTTTCTAGTACCATGATTATTGGTGAATTTTAGGTAAAAATTTATAAAAATATAAAGGGGTTTTAATGAGAAATATTAACATAATTATGGGAGAATTTTTAAGGGATTTTCGAAATAATAGGAAATAAAAATAAAATAGAAAGTTAGTGCATGCACCAAGGATTGAACCATGGACCTCTTGTACAAACATGCATGCTCTAACCAATTCACCTAGCAAGGGTGTGCTATGAGGAAATGAAGTGGATTATGGTTAAGGCTTAGGGAAAATGAAGAGACACCATGACTCTTCACTTACCCTCCTTAATGTGTTATAAAGAGGGGGCATGGGAGTTACTTTCTTTCTTCCATCAAGTCCACCTTTCTTCTTCCTCCTCTCTCATTCTAGCCAAAACCCCAAGAGGGGATTCTCCCTTGGAAAAGGCTCACCTAAGGCTCCATCTCCAAGATCCAAGGCTTTTACAAGGGTACAAAGGCTAGGGGTGGTCAAGAAGCAACAAGATCTTCATCCTTCTCACAAATCTAAGGTCTATAATCAAGATCAACCAAAGTAAGACTCCCTCACCTGTGGTATAATAGTTCCTTTTTGATTTTTATCATAATATGAAGTTGGTTTTGGGTTTGATGTTGAGAAAACCATGTTTTGGACCCCTATAGTATTCGGCCACCATGGGTTTTTGGGTCCATGATGATGTTAAAAATCTTAATCATGCTTTCTAATGTGTTCTCGTGATGTTTAGAGAATAAGTATAATTTTTGAGAATTTTTGGAGTACCCTAAGACCCTTTAGGGTTTGGGACCATTATAAGGACTCCATGGCTAGGGTTGGATTTAACCCTTCAATCATGTATCTTGTGTACCCTTATGATACAAGGGGAGGTTGAAGGGGTTTATGTGAATTTTCATAAGGTCTTATGACCCTAAGGGTTTCGGCCAAGAAGGTTCTAGGGCAAGGAGTTAGGGCTTACCTCAAGTAAGGGCCCTAATGACTCCTATGGTATGGTATGGAAGGTGTTAGATGATTAATTGGAAATTTTATGAATTTATTCATGCACCCATGGCTCTTACATGTTTCGGCCAACCCTAGAAAAATAGGGCTAAAAGTTAGGGTAAACCCTAATCATGAGCCCTAATGGCTCCTTATGGCCTTAGATGTACTGTATGGTTGTTTCTTTTTCCTTATGCTACCTTACATGTCATGGAATGATGGAATCCCTCCCTTGTAGGTTTTGGCCAAGCATGGTCACTAGGGTTTGGGTGGAGTTAGGGTTTGAAGAATGATGGTTTATGCTTTATTATGAAGTATATATAAAGGTTCAAGCATGTGGTAGAAATTAAGTTACCTATAACCCTAACCTTAAGCACCATGGTTCATGTGTGTATGTTTGGATGCCATGCTTAATAGGGTTTATTTATGAATGTCTTATGTTCTATGACATGCACTTGGATAATAGGAAGCATGTTTATGGAAGTCCTAACTATGCAAGCTTGAGATAGATACCATGCTTATGTATGAAATGCAATGCTTACCTTATGTATCATGATCATGCATGCCCTATGGATTAGGATAAGGGTCTATGTAAACATGTCATGTGCAATGAATATAATGCAATGCTTACCTTATATGTCATGATCATGCAAGCACTAGGAATAAGAATGATGTTTTAGGTAAGCATGCCATGTTTTATGAATGAAGATGCATGCCATGTTTATGAATAATGATGCATGCCATGTTTTATGAATGAAGATGCATGCCATGTTTTATGAATGATGATGCATGACATGTTTTATGAAAGAAGATGCATGCCATGTTTATGAATGAAGATAATGCTCATGCCTTCCAGGCATCATGATGCTATGCATTAAGTATGAACAATAAAAGGACAAGCATGTTTTAAGTCATGCTTCATGTAACAAGATTATGCTATGTTTAAATATGCCATGAATGTCTTATGAATGATGAAGCATGTAAAGTATTTTACGTTATGAATGGGCTTGTACCGAACCGAAGTATGGGTCCAAGGGATGGGCACCTTAAGAACGCCCCGGTTCTGGACTACCGACTATGCTGTCCACGGTTCTGGCATTACCGAAGCTGTGCAACAGGGATGGGCACCTTAAGAACGCCCCGGTTCTGGGACTACCGACTATGATGTCCTTACCCTAGTAGGTCGAGACTAGCTACCTCGTATTTACTTAGGGATGCACGCACATGATGTATGTATGTGGTACAAGCCGAGGCCCCCAATGATGTGATGATTATGTTTAAGTATTTAAAAGTATGATTTTAAAAGTTAAGCATCCTATGTATCTGCATTTGACTCATGCATTCATTCATGCTGTGCATTATGCCATGATAGTAATGTCTTATGCTTATGTTTCATGTCAAGAAATATGCATGATAGTAAACGATTTATGCTTATGGTTATGTTAAGAGGATGCCCATATGATATGATAGGAAGCATGCCTACGTTTATGCCATGTATCATGCCATGTTAAGAATGTTTACTTATGTTTACGTTTATGCCATGTATCATGCCCTGTTAAGAATGTTTACTTATGTTTACGTTTATGCCATGTATCATGCCATGATAAGAATATTTACTTATGTTTACGTTTATGCCATATATCATGTCATGCTAAGAATGTTTACTTATGTTTATGTTCATGCCATGTCAAGTGAAATCTTATGTCCATGTACTATGTAAGAACTAGGTCATGCTAAATGATTTTAGATACTTATGTTCTATGTAGAGCACCAAGTTATGTTAATGTTTCATGTGCTCATGATTAAGTGATGAATGGTTTTAGTGAGTAGGAAAGAGTCTTACTAAGCTTGTGTGCTTATAGTCTTATTTCGTTATACCGCAGATCACGCAAGGGGACATTAAGGAAGCAGCAGGAGGGCAAGAATGCATGTGTGTGGTAGTGACTTGGCCAAGAAAATAATATGTTTACTCGTCTTATGCTAGAACTTTACCTTTGCTACTTATGTGCTTGAATGATGACTTATGTGACTCGATGACATGATGTTAAGTATGACATGATATGAAGCTAAGTATGAAGTCAATATGCCAAGTTCCCATGTCATTATGTTAGGAATGGTAGTAGGTTCATGTATGTGTAAGATTAAAGTTATTCCGCTGTCTTATGATGTCTACCTGCCCTACTCATGTTAACGTAACGCCGCTTTAAAAAAAAAAGCGGGCGTTACATTTGTACTGTTTAAGTAGTGCTCAGTGATCAAAGCACTACTTATCAGTTCTTCGGAGGGTTGCGGCCTCTTAACACCGCTGGCCACATTTAACGCTATCTCAGGCCTTCACATTTTCAACATTAGCCTGACTCTTTCTTTTTCTGTGCTAACTAGCTCTAGGCACAGATGCTCTAACCGATTAAACTTCTTCACTGCTTCATCCACGGATAAGTCTCCTTGTTTGAACTCTATGAATTCATCATAATGCTTGTTAGTTACTCGCATGTGAAAATATTCTTCAAAGAACTTAGTCTCAATGTCGGCCCATGTCATCTGGCTGACATTTCTCTTGGCCTTGACTCTCTCCCACCACATTCTAGCATCTCCCGTAAGTCAGAAAGATGTACACTTTATCTTCTCTACCTCATGTCAGTCCAGTAGCCCTACTATTCTTTCCAACGTTTTGAACCATGCTTAAGCATCCCATGGTTTGCTTGTGCCTGGGAAGTTCCCTGGCTTCAGTTTCTTCTACTGAATGAGGTACGCTTCTTGCCTCACCCCCCCCTTGCCGGGACTATAGATGTAACCGATGGATCGTCAGTCACAACTGGTGCCACTACATTCTCCACCCGCGGGGTAATGGGAGAGGCCTACTGGTTAGTCATCATGGTGGCAATAACTTGCTGCTATTCTACTACTTACCTTTGTAACCGAGCCACCACCTCTAAAAGATTTGGTGGTGGTACTGACTTTGTTGCCTCTTGCCTTTTAGGAGCTCGCTCCTCATTTTGGGCTTTCTAGGACATTCTCTTGACATTCTCTTACTCTATATCATAAAGAGACTATGTTGCCTCTTGCCCTCTAGGAGCTTGCTCCTCATTTCGGACAATTCTGAGATGTCCTCTTGCCATTCTCTTACTCTATAGTGTAAAGAAAATAAAAATTCATTATCTCTTACTAACTTACTTCATTATCTCCATGCACATATTAGCATATAATAATACTAACATACTTCCTTATCATCATGCACTTACTAATACTAGCAGTCAATAATGAAAAGCATACAAACTACAACATATGAACTTCTTACTTGGGAGGCGGCAGGATTGATGCTTGATGTCAGTGTGGTGGAAGGGTGGGAACGTTGCTCTGATACCACTCTGTGATGACCCGCCTTCTCTTCCTTAAGGCGGGCGTCGCTTTGTCTTAACCTTAACTTTACCTTATTCTTAGCTTTAGGTTACAACTACTTGACTTCCCTTAACTTGCTCTGATTTTTTTTTTCTTTTAAAAAAATCTTTCATTTTATTTGCTTTGCAAGGATTTGACCCCTAGACCTCTTAGTTGTAAAACTAAAGCACTAACCATCTGCCCTACAACACTTTCTTTTCAATGGTACCAGTCGACTGATAGATAGCCAGTCGACTGGTATCGGCCATAGAAACTTTCTGTGCCCGGCACCAGTCGACTGGCCTCATGGCAGTCGACTGGTGCATCGAACAGAAGGTTCTGTTCGACATCGCAGTCGACTGGTTCTGAACCAGTCGACTGACACGCCTGAAAAACCTGCATTTCAGATCTGAAAATCATTTCCAAAGATCCACAAATCATATACTCTCAAGACATACAATGAAACAACTCTAAATCTAAACTCCATACTAGTTTTATAAGCATCTTAGCAACTCAAAACGAATCCAATAACTTGAAATTAGGATTTCTACGAAATTTAACAAACTTATCAAAACACATGCAATCTCTACTAACTTTGTACCCAACTTTGACTCCATGTAAAGTTTAAATAAGGTGATCACATCCTACCAATCCAAAACATCAACCATGAGTTTCTATAAATCAAAATGCCTCTAAGACTTATCCCAAAGATCTCTTCCACGGCTCCGCCGCCACTGAACATCAATGCAAGTCTCGTTCGCCTCCATAGCTTATGCTTTTTCTTTACCTTTATCTGCAATAGAAGGAAATGCAACTAATAAGCGAATTGCTTAGTAAGTAAATCCTAACTCACAAATCCATGTTATCGATAATAAACATGCTCATTTCAAAGAATGCTTGCTTCAAAATACAGGCACTTGGAAATATTTGCACATGGGAACTTTCATACACTTATCATGCTCAATCATGCTTGAAAACATTTACTAGCATCAAAACACTTGCAAACTTAACATGCTCATGATTTCTTTTGAAACTTACTAATGATACATTTCCATACTTTAAAATACTAACTTCTTTGCTCTTTCTCTTTAACATGCTTATAACATAACCATGTCAACATACATAACCAAAAACATGCACTCAAGGAAATTGAAACACTTACATATACTCATATACTTCAAAATAATAATCAACTTTCTCAGGCCTTGACACTATACCATGGTATCAATGTACCAATGCGCGCATCCCTAATAGGTTTCGGGGTAGCTAGCCACCGCACCCTATTAGAGCTTCCTTCTAACTTTCTGTGGGTCTCTCATTTGCCCGGTACATGTCACTTTACAAAAGTAAAATACTTTCTTACTGTTGGATCGAGAGAATCGATAGAGGGGGGGGTGAATATCGGAAAACTTTCGGATTTATGGAAAGAGCAATTTGCACAGCGGAAAGAAACAAAACACGCGAACACAGTACTTTTTTACTTGGTTCGGAGCCTAGGTCAACTCCTACTCCAAGGCCCACGATCGTTGATCGTTTACTTTGGGCAATTCTATATGAGCGCAAAATCAGTTTACAAGAATAGATTTACAAGTATAGCAACATAAACTTTTAATAAAAAAGAAGACTCTTCTTTTACCGACGTCCGGTTGTAGGTTGACTTTCCGAAGCAGCGGGACGTCATAGGCTCGAGTTGGGCAGTTTCCGGAGCAAGGCGTGAGCACAGAAGAGCGTGGAAGCGTTGGTTCAAAGTTGTTGTGGAAAGCTTGGGCGTTGGGTGCTACTTATAGCACCTCGGGGCGCCCTGGACGTCGGGGGCACCCTGCCACGTGTCAACCGATCCGGTTTTAGCTCGGTCAAGCGTTATCCCATTCGAATAGGGATAACTTTGACTCTGGGGGCGCCCTGGTCACAGAGGGCGCCCTACTTGACTTCTTCTGCGCAAAGTTCTCGGCTGGATAAGGGTGACGCTTCGCAGGCTTGGGCGCGGGGCGCCTTGGCTGCTGAGGGCGCCCTGGCTGCTGAGGGCGCCCTGGCTGCTGAGGGCGCCCTGGCTGCTGAGGGCGCCTTGCCCAGTAAGCAGCCGAAGCCCTTTTTGCTTCATTTGTTTCTGGTTCACCTTGGGGGCGCCCTGGACACTCAGGGCGCCCTGCTCAGCTGTTGCCTCACTCCTTTGAGGCTCTCTGAGTTGAAGACACACGTTCCTTCGGTCCTGCATCCAGGGTTAGTCCAAAACATAATAAACCAATTAATTATTAGTTTATACAACCTTAGCTGTCTTGGTTCTGACTTTGGTCTCCAAAATGGAGCTCTAGGTCGAATCGACGCCTACTGTTCCCTCGACGGGGAATGCGTCCTCACCTACTCCTCTCGGGAGAATTTACTTGATGCCAACCGTTCCTCTAGTTGGACTTTTGCCTCGCGGTCCTTCGCCAGGTCTTGGATACCGAGCTGTCCTTCGCCCGGTGCCTAACTGTCCTTCGCTAGGGCTTTGTTTCCTGGCAGCCCTTCGCTAGTGCCTAGCAGTCCTTTGCTAGGGCTTTGTTTCCTGGCAGCCCTTTGCCAGGTGCCTAGCAGCCCTTCGCTAGGACTTGGTTTCCTGGCAGCCCTTCGCCAGGTGCCTAGCAGCCCTTCGCTAGGACTTTGTTTCCTGGCAGCCATTCGCCATTCGCCAGGTGCCTAGCAGCCCTTCGCTAGGACTTTTCCTGCACACTTAGTGAACATTGTTAGATCACAAATAAACTTAACTTTGAATCCTTTGCCAATATCAAAACAAGGTTCGATATGGTGCTTCCTGCACCAACAATTACTCAATATGCTTATACTTATCAAGCTATCATTCTTTTTGCATAAATTTTGCTCTACAAACTTTACCTTTCTTACTTTAAACTTTTATCGAGCACCTTGCGTGCCCTTAACCCAAAACTCATTTTTTGGGACTTTTCAAGAATTTAGTCTTATCATACTTAGATCACACAACCAAAACTTAATCAAAACCAAGTTCTATGTTAATAAACATGTTCTCTTTATAAACTTAAGACACGCAATTAGCATAAACATAAAACATACACTTAGATAATAAAATCAAGGTTCTACATCGGAAACGACATAACAGAAACTACTTCTATTGCAGGTGAGTGATCTACTTACCCTTTCTTGATGAAAACTCACTAAATAGAGGTAAAAACCCTAGCGTAGGACTCCTTTCCTCTTCCTTGCGAGATCTTCCACTCCTTGGCCCTAGGGGAGGAACCCTAGGTTCTCTACTCAAGAGGAAGAAGGAGGAGGAAGAAAACTCCCCCTTTTTCCCTGTTTTCGCAGCCTCCTCACCTCTGCTCGCGCGGCCTCCCGAAACCCTAAAAGGGGTCTTAACATAACTTAAGTGGAAGTTTAAATACCTCTTCATGAAAAAGCCTAACTTACCTATAACATTATTTCGATCTTTTCTTTTCTGTGCTTGATACCCTTGCCCTTCTGGTTATCCGGATGCCCTTAAGGGCTTGCTTTGCCCTGTGGTCGCGGGATTAAACCTCACCCGACCCCTTATTTTTTTTTCCTTTTTATTTTAATCTGAAAAATGCTATAAAATTCAGAAAAATTCCTAATAATTCACGAAAATTATTGGGTGTTACATCCCGAGCGCCCTGGGTCCAAGCCAAGTTTTGATCGAAGCAAACTCAGCCGCGAAGCCAAGCAGACCAAGTCAACTGAGGGCGCCCCCAGTCTCCCGGGCGCCCCCGTCAGCTCCGAGACCGATTCTGGAGGGACAAGCGCTGACCGAGCTTCGGATGAGGTTTCTCGGATCCGAAGGCACGTGTCAGGCGCCCCACTATCCAGGGCGCCCCCAGGAGTGCTATAAAAGGGGCTCGACCCCAAGGATTCAACACATCAATTTTCCAACGCCTCTACGCACTTCGTTCAAGCGCTCTGCTCCGGAAACCTCCGATCTCGAGATTCTAGCGCCGACGACGACCCTCTGCTCCAAAGTACGATCCACACTGGGCGTCGGTAACGAAGAGTATAATTTTCTTTATTTGCACTACTATTGTAACAATCTTTGTAAAACCTTTTGCGCGAATATAGAATTGCCCGCAGTAAATGGTGAAGGACCGTGGGCCTTGGAGTAGGAGCCAACCACGACTCCGAACCAAGTAAAATCACTTGTGTTCCGTGTGTTTTATTTCAATTCCGCTGCGTATTCTCTTTTATTAATCCGAAAGTTTTTCACGATATTCACCCCCCCCTCTATCGTGTTTACTCGATCCAACAAATTCTCCACCATTAGCTATCTAAGAGAAGGAATAGTATCTTTCGGAAATAGTGGGAAACTCAAAATAATAGATAGGGGCACCATTGAGGTATCTCCTACAATCACAATTCTTAAAGTACTATTAATTAAGGATATGGAGTTTATTTGCTTAGTGTGAGTCAACTTTGTGATGCCGGGTATAGGGTTGAGTTCAATGCAAGAAAGTGCATGATTAGACAAAATGGCTACGAAAATATCATGTTAGAAGGATATAGAGAAGCAAACCTTTATTATCTCAATCTTTCTTATGCATCTAACATGTCTTCTAAGTGTTTCATATCTAAAGAAGAAGAAGGATGCTTGTTGCATCAGCGGCTCGGTCACATAAATATGAAAAATATAGTAAGGGTGTCCAAGATGGAGTTGGTAAAGGGGCTCCCCAATGATCAAGTATGAAAAGAACAAGATGTGTGATGCATGCCAAGAGGGTAAGCTATCAAAATCATCACACAAAGGTAAAACCTTAACTAACACTTCTTTACCTTTAGAATTATTGCATTTGGATTTGTTTGATTGCCATAGTTCACCTTCAATGATAAGGAGTAAGTATTGCTTGGTAATTGTAGATGACTACTCTAGATATACTTGGGTGTATTTCATGAGACATAAGGATGATACTTTAGAGATATTTGTAGGATTTAGTAAACGGGTTGAAAATGAGAAACACCTCAAGATCAACCGAATTAGGAGTGACCATGGTGGGGAGTTTGAAAATTCAAACTTCTCACACTTTTGTTTAGAAAATCGGTAAAACATGAATTTTCATGTCCGAGGACCCCTCAACAAAATGGTGAGGTTGAAAGAAGGAATAGAGCCTTACAAGAAGCCGCTAGGACCATGATGAATGTCTATTTTCTACCTAGCTATTTTTGGGCAGAAGCGGTAAATACCGCTTGCGACATCCAAAACTGTGTCTTAATTCATAGGTTTTTAGGAAAAAACCCATTTGAGTTGTGGAATGGGAGAATTCCACAAATTTAGTATTTTAGGGTTTTTGGGTCTAAGGTCTACATTTTGAACACTAAGAATGATTTGACGAAATTTGAATCTAAGGCGGATGAGGGGATCTTGGTTGGATACTCATCCACTAGTAGGGGATATAGAGTGTATAACAAAAGAACCAAGGTGATTGAGGAGTCATCCAATGTAGATTTTGATGAGTCTAATAGCACTTATCCTAGGAAATCCTCTATTGATAAGGACATAGAAGAAAGTCAACCCCTTGCCCAAGAAGTTCAAGACTTACATTTGGGGGGCATTGATCAAGGGGGAGGGGGAAGTGCATTAGAGGATAACCATCATGTAGTAAGTGAGACCGTAATCTCTAGGGCCCTAAGGCACCACCAATATCATCCCATTGATCAAATAGTTGGAGATGATACTCAAGGGGTGAGGACTAGGTCATACTTTAGGGAACATAGTAGTCAAATTGCCTTGATTTCCCAACTTGAGCCAAAATCTATTAATGAAGCTTTAGGTGATGTGGATTGGGTTATAGCCATACAAGATGAATTGAATCAATTTGAGAGGAGTGAAGTATGGGAGTTAGTTCCTAGACCCAATGATTGTACCATTGTCACCACAAGATAGGTCTTTAGGAACAAGTTAGATGATCAAGGAAAAATTACTAGAAACAAGGCTAGATTGGTAGCAAGGGGGTTTAATCAAGTTGAGGGTCTTGACTATGATGAGACATATAACCCCGTGGCTAGATTAGAGTCTATTAGATTTTTATTAGCATATGCCGCTCATATGGGTTTCACACTTCATCAAATGGTTGTGAAGATGACATTCCTTAATCGGGTCATTAAGGAAGAAGTATATGTAGAGCAACCACCCGGATTTGAAAACCCAAACTACCCTAGTCATGTCTTCAAACTAAGAAAAGCCTTGTATGGATTGAAACAAGATCCTCGGGCTTGGTATGAATGGCTGTCATGATTTTTAGTATCCAAGGGTTTTAGGAGAGGTACAATTGATCCAACTTTATTCCTAAAATCTAAGGATAAGGACATCTTTGTGGCCCAAGTTTATGTTTTGATATTATTTTTGGGTCAACAAATAGTGAATTTCTCCATGAGTTTATTAAATGTATGGAAAATGAGATTGAGATGAGTCTTGTGGGAGAATTGAATTTCTTTTTGGGATTACAAGTCAAACAAACAAATGAAGGGAATCATGTTTATCAAACCAAATATGCTAGGGAAATCATAAAGAAATTTAAATTAGAAAATGCTAAGGTACTATCTACCCCTATAGGAACAATTGTCAAAATGGATAGTGATCTTGAAGGAAAAGTAGTAAACCCAAAATAATGTAGGAGCATGATTGGTAGCTTATTGTACCTAACCGCTAGTAGACCGGATATATTATTTACGGTAGGTATGTGTGCAAGGTATCAATCATCTACCAAAGAGTCTCACCTAGTGGTAGTAAAGAGGATCTTAAGGTATATTAAGGGTACTCTTAATGTCGGTCTTTGGTATCCTAGGACTCCAAACATTGAACTATTTGGATACACCGACTCGGATTATGTGGGTTGTAAATTAGATAGGAAGAGTACTAGTGGAGGTTGTCAATTTATTGGGTCATATTTAGTTAGTTGGAGTAGTAGGAAGCAACCATGTGTTGCCTTATCAACAACCGAGGCTGAATATGTAGCAATGGGTAGTTATGTGTCTCAACTACTTTGGATCATGCATACATTAGAGGATTATGAGCTTCATTACTCCAAGGTTAGGGTTTTATGTGACAATGTAAGTACTATTAATTTGTCTAAAACTTCGGTTCATCATTCTAGGACAAAACACCTTGAAGTGAAGCATCACTTCATTAGGGATCATGTGGCAAGGGGTGACATAGAATTGCATTATGTTGAATCAATGTCTAACCTTGCCGAGATATTTACCAAACCTATTCCCGAAGCGGAATTCACATCTTTAAGAAGGGGACTTGGTATGTGTTTTGTAGAAGTATAGGATGGGCCTTAGATTAAAACAATAGGAAGGTGGTGCATGATCCTTTAGGATGATACAAATGATTCACTTATGCTTATGACATATTGATAGGTTATTAGATGTATCAAAAGTATTAAAAATAGACAAACTATGGGGAAAACAAATGTTTAATTAATGGAGATCTTGGCCAAAGATCATAGTTAAATATTTTAAACAATTTGAAAATATTTCTGTGTTTATTTGATATGCCATGATTTTGAAAAATGTATGATTTCAAAACTAGGTTGAAACTTTGGTACAATGTTAGAGTTTTTCAAGGAATTTGAACTTTTATCAAAAAGTCAAACATGTTTGAATTTTTCGTGAAGTAATATTTTTCCCTGTTAGAATATATCATATGAAATATGTTTGCAAATTTTCATAGTTTTTGGAATTTTTTAGAATTTTTGGTGAATTTCTAAAATTTGGCACAAAACTTGAAATTGCAGACCAAAGAATATCAGTCGACTGCCCCAGGAGTAGTCGACTGACATTTCTAATTTCAGGAAATTGGGGGTTTTTTCAGATATGTAAACTTCTCCCATTTGATGCCATTGGTTAATATTGCTTCAGGCAATCCTTTTGATAGTGTCAAAGGGGGAGAATTGGGAGGTTTAAGTTAGGTTTGGAACTTAACTTGTGGTTAAACATTGGTTATGATGAAAATTGAAAATGGGAGAGGGCATAGGTTAAGGAGGAGGTTACCTCTTAGTTTTTACTATGTCTTGTATTTTAAATTGTTGTTGTTTTTCCCTAACTTAAACATATTGCCACACATCAGAAAGGGGGAGATTGTTGGGACAATCGACCCAAGTATGATCGGGAAGATCATGGTTTTGATGTGTGTGTGCCAATATGGTTAAGGTTAGGGTGTTATATTATTTTGATATGTGTGAATAAGCCTTGCAGGACATGATGAGTCACACGTGGAGGACACATCCGAGGGATGAGAGCCGAGGGAAGAAAACTCCAAGGGCAAGCCGGGTAGTGGACTTCAAAGGGCACACGTGAAGGGTGGCATGGAGGCAAACCGAGGGCTTGTATGCGCATCCGAGGGACGATAGCCGGTGGAAGAGGACTTCAAGGGGCAAGCCAAGGGAGTATACTTGAACGCACGCGTGAAGGAGGGTCGTTGGAGTGGGGAGGAGTGCTTGTGTAAGCTGGGCAGTCAACTGGGAGGAAATCAGTCGACTGCGAGAACTTCCTGAGACATCAGTCGACTGCCCATGGGGCAGTCGACTGGTATCGGGCTGGATGGTTTTTTGAGTCATCCTTTACTCAATTTAAAGGGTTACTTTTGGGTAAGACAAAGGCACGGTTCTTGAGGGTAGCAGGGTGTTGTTTGTGCTAAAAGTCTCCAGCTCTTCCTCTCAATCATAATTCCATCTTGTAAAGAGGAAGTGGGCAACCTTGTGAAGGTTTTCTCCACCTTGAAGGAGGTTTTTCATAGTGGAGCTTGTGCATGTGTGTGGATCCTTGGATTAGTCACCTCTCTGAGGTGGATACCAAGTAATCAAAGGTGTTAGCATTGTTCTTATCATTTTTATTGGTTTTATTTGTGTTTGGCTAATAAGTTTTGATGAGAAAATCGAAAGCAACTATTCACCCCCGCCTCTAGTTGGGTGCCACGATCTATCACGATCGGCCACAACCCTAGACAAGGAGGCGGTGATTCATTTGTCACTCACGGTGGTGATGTAGATGCCAACCACGGTCCTTGCTCGTGTTGCCCCGGCGACGAAGGCAGCTTCGCTTGGTGGACATCGGGTGGATCGACATTGAAGCAAGAAGGAGAGGAAGAGGGGTTTGGGTGATAGCCTTAGTGATGGAAAATGCAAGAGATCGAGGAGGAATTGGTGAGGATTCGAAACAGAACTTAAGTGGGGCATTTTGCATTTAAACCCTCCTCTTTCTAGTATTTGCAATATGCCCCCCCCCCCTTACAATTAGATTTCTTAAACATTTACATTTTCTTTCAGATTTAACATTCTCCCCCACTAACAAAAATCTGGTCCCCCCAATTTCCTACTTAAGTGCGGGTAATGAAGAATACCTTGTTTAATCAGTTCAAATACTGAAGAATACTACACGCACTAAGTGACCAAGCGAGTCTGTTAATCTTTGACGCACTCTATAGGTTATGGGTCCCCTACGCTTCTCTTCCGTCTACCCAATCACTAGTTGGCACACCAAGTTTAAAGATACAAGATTCACATTATTCTTCACATCGTTCAACCCAACAACATCCGTAGTTCTGATATATACAGTAGTTCCCGAATGAACCACGTTATCATACTCGATTTCTTCTCGAGAGTAGATCCTTATTACTGTAAGGGGCCCTATACACAACTTCACCACATATTTGTAAGAAATTAACCACATATTACTGTAGGTTATAACATATTATAACGTATACAATAAATTATCTTACATAAGCAAACTTATTATAAGAGAGAGTTAAGCGATTGTATGCAAAGGGGCTCTAGGAGCAAGAGAGGACAAAACTCAGATGTGGTCCAGTGCATTAGTGTTGATATGACCGCACCCAATTGGTAGTAGCAGGTATGAGTTCTACTACTAATACGATAGGCACATCCTTAAATGTTGAAATTCTTAACCCTCAATAAATTGTCGACATATTTGACCATATTGTAGGACCGGTGCCGTCGATAGAGGGGGGGGGGTGAATATCGACCGTAAAATCTTCGCGGAAACTTCGTAAACTTTTCAATATTCGTTCTAATCAAAGTTAGTAGCATAGCGGAAAATAAAGCTGAAAAATAAAGAACGACACAAATTGCATACGGGATTTTACTTGGTTCCCGACCCCCCAGGGTCAGTACATCCAAGGCCTAAGCACAGGAATGCCCATCCACTAATGGTCTCCTTTCCGGACATTCCGGAGGCGGAGAAACCCGTATTACAGTGCAAGAGTTACAAACAAAAGGATAAATAAATTTAAATGCAGAATGCAAACTCAAACCGAACAAACAGATTGAAACTCAGCCGATCTGGACCTCCGAAGTGCCGCACATTTCCTCCTGGAGCCACCTAGTCGTAGAACATCGTCGTTAGCGCTTTTTCATCACTTGGGAAGCTTAGAATGGTTTCAGAAAGTTGTGTTTCGAGTTTAAGGGTCGAAGCCCCTTTTATAGTCTTCATTAGGGCGCCTGTGATCACTGGGGCACCTCAGAGGGCTTAGTCAAAGTTTATCTCCGCACCGAACTCGCTGCAGTAGATAACACTCTTGACCAGGGTGCCCTGGACCTTCCAGGCGCCTCATTGATCTTGGTCAAAGCTTATCTCTGCTTTGAACTCGCAGCAACAAATACTGTAAAGCCCAAAAATTTCCTCAAATAATTTTAGAAATATCCTAGGATTTTTCTGGAATTTTTAGATATTTTTATGGAATTTTTCCATAAAAAGAAGTGCCAAAAATAAAGAAGATGAATTGGTGGCCTTAGGTGAGTTTTGAACCCGCAACCTCTAACTAGAGCAAACCCTTAGCATGGCTCCACGAACCACCAGGCCAATGGGAGTTTCATTGAAGGAAATAATCGAGTATTCAAGATATGTATTTAAGTTAGGTTTTTTTTTACAACTTAATATAAATAACGAATTAAAGAATTAGAGGAGGAGATTTTAGGTTTTCGTGAGCCAAGGGTGCAGCGCCGACGCCCTCCTCCTCTCCTCTTCCTCTCTTGCGTTTTCTTCCTCTTCCCCTCTTCTCTTGCCGCCCAAGACAAAGGGGAAGCCAAGGGAAGGTCTCAAGAGGCCCTATTCTCTACGGGGACCCTCGTAGATGCGAGGAGAACGCCAAGTAGCAAGAAGAACGTTGTAGTTCGACGTTTCCTCAGGAATTTCAGAGTGTATTCGTAAGAAAAACCTAGCGCAGGAAGTAAGTATCCCTCACCTGCAGTATAAGTAGTTTCGGTTGATATTTCATATGCCTTATTTCCTTGTATTTATGCTTTACGATTAGAAATCGTAAATTATGAACAAGCACGCACGTTAGGTGGTTGTTAGAATGTTCCGTCCAGTTAATGCTATAGAAAGCATTAAAGAATAGAAATCCTTGCTTCAGTTTATGATTGGGACCAAGGTCCCGTGGGATGGGCTCCTAGTTGCCCCTAGGTTTAGATAACCTAGTAAAAGCAAGAATCAAAAAAAAAAGTATAAAGGACTATTTTATTTTCAGTGGCATTGTACCGGACTTCGGTCCAGGGATAGGCTCCAAGTTGCCTCTAGGTTTAGATAACCTAGTATGGGATGGGCTCCTAGTTGCCCCTAGGTTTAGATAACCTAGTAGAACCCTAATGGATTCGGGATTTGCTACCTCGGGTTTATTAGGGATGCGCGCACAGTTGGTACATTGCCGGGCCCACAGTAGTTGATTATTACTTTCACCTACTATATGTATTTAGTTTTCAGAAATTTATATTAGCATGTGGTGGATTTAATAATTAGTTTTATGTTAGTTAGTTCCAGTTCCAGTTCAGATATGTATGCAATGCTATAGCTTACTTTTCAGTTTTAGTTCAGTATGTGCCATGTCTCAGTTATATGCCATGACATTCCATGATACGTATTTTAGCATGAGCCTAGCATGATTCCTTATGGATGTGAGCATGTATGTGCATAGCATGTTTTACAAAAGCATAATTCGAGTTTTCATGGTTTTGTGAGGCTAGATGGTACTTACTAAGCTTTATACTTATTAGTTTGCATTTCCTTATACTGCAGATACAGGTAAAGGAAAGCACTAGTAGCGGAGGCAGCGGGCTTGATGCAAAGTGTGTGTGATGGTGGAGTTGGAATAAAAGTCTTCGGAACTTGCAAAGCATAGAAATAATCCTTCTTTATGCTTCTTTAGTTATTCCGCAATATACATTATGTGAACCATGTATGAACTTAATTAGACTTGTGTTCGTGGTGCCTAGTATGCTTGAAGTAGTTTACTTACCTGGCTTAATATTGGTTTATAAATGCTTGATTGTCATGAGTCATTTATTTGTGATAGGGTAATTTAGACCCATGTTTTCGCTTTGGGAGTAAGAAATGATACTTTTGATCTACATGCTAAATACTTAAGATATGCTTGTTCTAAGATTAATGCACCATATGGAATGACATGTAGTATCTAAGGATGCCTTTAGATAGGAATACTGAATAGTTTCAATAAGAAGTTGATACGAACTTGGCACGTTTATGTTTATGCTTCTACATGTCGTTTTTGTGATTTCTAAGTTGCTATACATGCTAGAAACCCTCCAAAAACGTGTAATAAATGCCCTAGAATGATTGTGGAACTTTATTTATGTCATTATGCTTGATAGATATGATTTTGGTACATTGTGGCTCAAGTTTGATACATTCTAGAAATCTGAAAACTGAAATTTCAGAACTACCAGTCAACTGGGAAAATACCAGTCGACTGGTATCGGGCACAGAAACATTCTGTGGCCCGACCAGTCGACTGGCATATAGCAGTCGACTGGTACTGTGTAAAACAAAACTGGTGTAGAGCAGCTGGTTAGTGCTTTAGCCATGCAACACAGAGGTTGGGGGATCGAATCCTGTCAAGATAATAAAATAAAAGTTTTGCTTTATTTTGGGCTAGTTAGTACTTTCAACATGTTTATGAATTGTTAGTTCAGTAAATAGCAAAATAAGAATTTTCAAAATTCTCCCAGTTGGTTTAGCATTATTAGAAATCATGAATTAGTCAGTCAGCCAGTTAGTTAGTAGCGATCCGCCTTACAGCTTAGTACCGGAAGGCGGGTCGTTATAGATACAACTTTCAACCAGGGCGCCTATAACATATGGGGTGCCTGAATGAAGAGCGTGGTTTGCTTCCTTTCATTGAGGCACCCTGGATGATGGGGGCGCCTAGCAGCTTGGCTTCCAGCCGCGTGGTGTGTTGTTTGCTTGCTTTGTCTTTCATTCTAGGTACCTGCAAGATACATTAATACAAAGCAAACACATATACAACCTTAGCCTTAGCGAAATGGTTGTGACTTCGAATTTCCTCAAAACCCTAGGTCGAACCGACTTTCATTCTAGGTACCTGCAAGATACATTAATTGAATTTGAATTAATTGAAGATTAATTAAAGTTAAATTAAATAAGAATTAAGATTAAGTTAATTAAGGATAATTAAAATTCAGTTAATTAAGAATTATTTAAGATTGAAATAATTAAGGTAAAAATTGTTAAAATTTAATTAGATTTAAATTTTAACATTTCTGGGTTAGATAATAATTGTGGGTTTAGCTTCGTCATTTTCATTATTTCAAAAATTTCTGATTCTTTTACTATTTCTTCTTTATTTATCTTTTCAAGTTTTTCTAATACTTCTGATTTATTTGAATTTTTGTGAACTTTATTAACTATAGCCTAGATCTCAGATAATTCCTTTTCCTCCTAATCCTCAAAATTACATCCTTTAATATCCTAAAGTAGGTGGAGTAATTTGGGTCACTAGTTAATGTTTTGTAATAATCTTCAACATTATCTATAATTAAATTATCATCTAAAAGAATTTCATTTTCAATATCCTCAAATTTATCCTCAGTATTATCTTTAATAGCCTCAAGAATATCCTCAGAAATATTTTCACTATTTTCAGGATTAATCTCACAATTTTCAGAATTATCAGTAAGATTATCAAATTTGAATTCAGAGTTATCAGTAATATTTTCGAATTTGAATTCAGAGTTATCAGATTTAATTTCAATATTAGCAGTAAAATATCAAATTTAATTTCAATATTATCAGAATTAATTTTAGTATTATCACAATTAATTTTAATATTATCAGAATTAATTTTAGTATTATCAGAATTAATTTTAATATTATCAGAATTAATTTCAGAAATCATTAGGATTAAATAATTAATTTTTCATATTTTAGCAACATCTACATTTTCTAATTGAGCATGCAAATTGTTAATTTGACAGTACAGTAATTTTAATTTATCAGAAAAATTATCTAAATTACCATATGATTGTGCAGGAATTTGAAAATTTCTAAGAACGTAAATTTTCCGTACCTTGGCCGGACACTTATTCTTGTAGTGTTTGTACTTTTCGCATTTGAAGCATCATAAGTGACTTTTATCCCTCCGGACTCCGAGCGCTTGTGCCTCCTTTGCTTCCGATGGTGAAGTTCAAGCCTTACGAGTAGGACACTGATTTTTATAGTGTCCTCTCTCCCTGCACTTGAAACATGTAATATAATATTTAAAAACTGACATTTAAAAAGATTGTACCTGATTCACCCCAGGGCTCCCCCTCAACTCCTGATGTCTTTTCTCCGTCGGCGGTTAGTCCGGTGAAGAGCGGTCTGGCTCTGATACCAATTGTAGGACCGGTGCCGTCGATAGAGTTGGGGTGAATATCGACTGTAAAATCTTCACGGAAACTTCATAAACTTTTCGATATTCGTTCTAATCAAACTTAGTAGCATAGCGGAAAATAAAGCTGAAAAATAAAGAACGGCACAAATTGCAAACGGGATTTTACTTGGTTCCTGACCCCTCAGGGTCAATACATCCATGGCCTAAGCACGGGAACACCCGTCCACTAATGGTCTCCTTTCTGGACTTTCTAGAGGCGGAGAAACCCGTCTTACAGTGCAAGAGTTACAAACAAAAGGATAAGTAAATTTAAATGCACCCTCTACCGAAAATCAGTCCGAAAAGTTTTTAACGATATTCACCCCCCCTCTATCGTTTCTTCGATCCAACAAGTGGTATCAGAGCAGGTGGCTCAAATCTGGTGCAACCACCAATTTGAGAGTATTTTTTTGATTTTACAAAATTTTTAATTTTTTTCCCTTCAAATTTTTCTCGTTAATCGAGGTTGGTGCAACACCACTCAATCGCTTTTTCTTGATTATTTTTTTTATTTTATTCCCGCACTACTAATCCAAGACCAAGTCTTGGGACAGAGTTTCTTTGTTTTTTGTTTTTTTTTACAGAAATTATAATGGCCATGCAAGAGGGTTTCAGCACAGTCAGACCACCACTCTTCAGTGGAGAAGACTTCTCCTACTAGAAGAGTTGGATGGAAGTCCACCTGAAGACTCAGGTGGATATGTGGATTATAATCCAATTTGGTCTTGAAATCCCCTAGAATGCTGAAGGAGTGGCACAACACTTCTCAGAATGGGACGCCTCGCTGAAGAAAAAGATCGAGGCTAATGCAAAGGCAACCCAAACACTGCAATGTGGATTAACTAAAGAAGAACTGAACCGGGTGGGTCCCTTCAAGTGCTAAAGAACTCTGGAGCAAACTAATTGAGTTGCACGAAGGCACCTCTGACACCAGAATCAGCAAAAGGGAGCTACTGCTGAACAGATTGTACACAATCAAAATAAACGAAGGTGAATCAGTAGCACAACTCCATGCCAGGATCTAGGAGCAGATGAACGACCTGCATACAATCGGTCACAAGGTAGAAAATCGTGACCTTATCAGGTATACCTTAAATGCTTTCCCAAGAAATACTCTGTGGGCATCTATGGTAGATGCTTACAAGGTTTCTAGGGATCTTTCTAAAATTAAATTAGATGAATTATTTTCTGAATTAGAGTTACATGAGAAGACTAACTGCACTTTAGCCGAGAATGGTATTGCTTTTCTTGCAGGTAAAACCCAAGGAAAGGTAGCCAAGAAAAAGCCTCAACCTGCACCCGAGTCTGACTCAGACTCAGACTCAGAAGATAGTGAAGAGGATCGACCCAAGCTGGTTCAGCTAGCCCGGGACTACTACAAGGAGCTGAAGCATCAAACCAACAGAAGGAAAGCCAGCCGAAGAAAGGAAGATCCAGCTGAACCCTCAACTTCGAAGACCAAACCAAATGTGACCTGCTACGAATGCAACAAGAAGGGACACTACAAATCGGAGTGCCCCAATCTAAATGAAGCCAAGAAGACTCAAAGGAAGAATGCTCTTCAAGCCACGTGGGATGAATCTTCCTCTTCCGAAGAAGAAGAGACCTCATAGTCAAATCTTCTCGTATTGACCTCTTCGGAAGACATCGACACCGGATCAGAATCAGAGCCGGACGACGGAAGGCTCACAATTTCGGAGAACGGCAAGATAACGGTAAGTGGTTATTCTAAAGTTGAGTTATCAAAGTTAATTGTTTACTTATCTCGTAACTTGGCGAAAGCCAAAATCCGAGTCGAGTCCCTCTGACAGGAAGTAAAACTCATGAAAGAGGGAGCTGACTCTAGATCGTTGACCCAGAAGGTTCAAGAAGGAGCCTCTACTCAAGTTGAAAAACTTGAGAAAGAGAACTCCTCCTTGAAAACTCAAGTCAAGGACCTTAGAGCGGCTTTAGAACGATTCACTTCGGGTTCCAAGGGTCTTTACATAATCCTTGGAAAACAGAAGTCCGTTCTAAATCGATCCGGGTTAGGGTATTGAACCAGGTCGAGACAACGGTCCTACTATGCTGTATTGAACCAATCTAGACCCAAAGTTCAAGCATGGGTACCCAAACTTTGCTTGAACAACCAAGCTGGACCAAACCAGTATTGGATCCCTAAGGCCATGATTTATATCTTGCCTAACCATTATCGTGGCTTTAGTCCAGGGGGAGCCAATTTAAAAATAATTTTTATAATTAGATAATTTTTTTAAAATTTGAATCGCATGCTTGATTGTTTATTTATTTCTGCAAATTATCATGCTTAGACCTAGGACTGGTTAGACTATGGATTGAAATAGTTTAATTGAAATTTGAAAACCTAGTATTGAGCGGAGGTGAGATGATAGTATGTTAGGGAAACAATTTTGGCGGAACTAGCCGAAGCTACCGATCCAAGACACAAACTAGTTAGACCAAAATCTCTCAAGAAGTAACTTGAAGATGATTTTTCAATAAAAGACTTTGTCAAGGAAAGGATTGATGATCCAATAAGGCTACGGCCAAAGAAGGCCTAGTGCCTCGCCAAGACCTGGAAGCCGATTATTGAATACCAAATTCACTTTACTATTGTCAGATTTGAATCTAACACAAATTTCAATTAATCTTAGATTCAACCACTTTTTAAAATAAAATTAAAATTCAATTAAACCATTTTTAAAATTAATTCAACTTTTCAAAATTATTCATGTTTTTCAAAATAAAATCTTTACTTCTGTTAAAACCTATCTCACAAAACCCATAAGGTTAACGTGATTGATAACTATAGATTGGGTGAGACAGACTAGGTTGTGAAAATCAATTTAAGCTATCCTTAATTCTAATTGGATCCAAATCAATAAATTCTTTATGTGTAGGAACATAAATATTTGGACCAATGGATGTTGGATAGCGGGTGCTCCAGACACATGACTGGAGATAAATTGAAATTCACCAAACTCATGTTCAAGAATCTAGGCTCAGTAGCATTTGGCAACAATGCTACACTCAAAGTCATTGGGTCAGGTAACATTGAACTCAAATCCAATTTTGTAATTAAAAAGGTACACTTGGTTGAGAACTTTAAGTTTAATTTACTTAGTATAAGTCAATTATGTGATACTGGCTATGTAGTTACCTTTACCAACTCTGACTGCCTGATTAGAAATTTGCAAGACTCAGAAGTCTTGCTTATGGGCACTAGGAAAAATAATGTTTATACTATAAATCTACCCTTAGTACCTAAATGCCTCTTAACTCAGTTAAAAGAATCAAACCTCTGGCATAGGAGATTAGGTCACACTAATCTAAGACTAATTTCAAAAATCACCCAACTTGGTCTAATTAAAGGAATACCAAAAATTAAGAACCATGAAAACATGACATGTGACTCATGTAACCAAGGTAAACAAACCAGGTCTAATCACAAACAATTTCAATCAGACCTAACTCAAACCACACATGAGCTCCTGCACCTTGACCTATTTGATTCACATGGAGCCAAGTCATTAAGCGGAAACCAGTACTGCTAGTCATTATCGATGATCACTCTAGGTTTACTTGGGTAAGGTTCCTAAAAACTAAGGATGAAACCATAAATCTATTCATTGACCTATGTAAGGTAATTGAGAATCAAAATGATACCAAAATCAAAAGACTTAGGAGTGATCACGGGGGAGAGTTTGAAAATCAAAGGTTTGAGGAATTTTATAAGATAAACGGGTATATTCATGAATTTTCGTGTCCTAGAACCCCCCAGCAAAATGGGATAGTAGAAAGGAAGAATAGAACCCTACAGGAAGCCGCTAGGACTATGCTCAATCAATTCAACCTATATAACCAATTTTGGGCAGAAGTAATTAGTACGGCTTGCTATAACCAAAATAGGGTCCTAATTAACAAATGACATAATAAAACTCCCTATGAACTATATTACCATAGACTTCCAAACCTACACTACCTAAGGGTCCTTGGGTGCAGAGTCCATATCCTAAACACCAAGGACTACCTAGGGAAATTTCAGTCTAAGTCAACCCCTAGAATATTTTTAGGATATTCAACAACAAGTAGGACCTATAGGGTCTACAATAGACAAACTAACAAAATTGAAGAAACAACGAATTTAATATTTGATGAGGAAATTAATTCAAAATCTGATAATCCAAACCTGAATCCATCAAATATTGATAAGGAAGATAATGAACATATTATGGAATCATCAATTGAACCACTAGTTGAAACTCTAAATGAACTGACTATTGAACCAACTACTACATTAATTGAACCAACTCAAGTAATTGAACAAAATACTGAACCTAACCGTCCAGCCGGACTTGAAGCTGAACCAAGTTCTAGAAGAACCAAGAAACCCAGACTTAGTCATCCCTCTGACCAAATTGTGGGTGATCCAACCTTAGGAGTCAGAACTAGGTCTTCCTATAGAAATCTTAGTCAGATCGCACTAATTTCAAAAATTGAACCTAAGACTATAGAGGAAGCCCTACCTGATCCTGATTGGATCATACAATGCAAGAGGAATTAGCCCAATTTGAGATGAACTAAGTCTGGGAAGTACTACCTAAACCTGAGGGCAAATCCATCATAGATACTAAGTGGGTAGTTAGGAACAAACTAAATGACCAAGGGGAAATAGTCAGAAACAAAGCCCGCTTAGTAGCTAAAGGGTTCAGTCAAGTCGAAGGTTTAGACTATGACGAAACCTATGCCCCAGTAGCAAGACTTGAGTCTATTAGAATGTTGTTAGCCTTTGCAGCCCATAAAGGATTTAAACTTTACCAAATGGATGTTAAGTCAGCCTTTCTGAATGGGTTTATCAAAGAAGAAGTCTATGTAGGACAACCCCCAGTTTTGAGGACTTAGAAAAACCCGACTATGTTTACAAACTTAATAAAGCACTTTATGGACTAAAACAAGCACCTAGGGCATGGTATGAACGCCTATCAACTTACCTCATTTCTAAGGAATTCAACCAAGGACAAATTGACTCAACTCTGTTTGTCAAAACCTTAGAAAAGACATCTTCATTGCCCAAATCTATGTTGACGACATAATCTTCGGATCCACTAACTCAAACTTCTTAAAAGAATTTGTAAAAATAATGGAAAACGAATTCGAAATGAGCTTAGTTGGCGAGCTCAACTTCTTTTTAGGACTACAAATTAAGCAAACTAGGGATGGAAATTATGTTCATCAATCCAAATATACTAAGGACTTAATAAAGAAATTTAAAATGGATAACTCCAAAAGCATAAGTACCCCTATGGCCACAAATGTAAAAATTGATAGTGACCCTGAAGGTAAACCTATAGACCTTAAACTATATCGAAGTATGATTGGAAGTCTACTTTACCTTACAGCTAGCAGACCTGATATCCTTTTCTCTGTTGGAATGTGTGCTAGATACCAAACCTGTGCTAAGGAAACACACTTAGCAGCCCTAAAAAGAATACTTAGATACATTAAGGGCACCCTCAATGTAGGGATTTGGTATCCTAGGACCTCAACTTTTGACCTGTCAGGATACTCTGATTCTGACTATGCTGGATGTAAACTAGATAGAAAAAGTACAAGTGGAAGCTGTCAACTCTTAGGAAATAGTCTAGTCAGTTGGTGCAGTAGAAAGCAACACTGCGTAGCTCTATCCACAACCGAAGCTGAATATGTTGCTTTAGGAGAATGTGTAGCACAACTCCTATGGATGATGCACACTCTTAAGGACTTCCAACTTGATTACACCCAAACCCAAGTCTACATTGATAACATAAGTTCAATTAATCTAACTAAGAACCCAATCCAACACTCTAGAACAAAACATATAGAGGTTAAACATCACTTCGTAAGAGATAATGTAGCCAGGGGTGAAATAGTCCTTAAGCATGTAGACTCAAAGTCAAACTTAGCTAATATCTTCACCAAACCCTTACCTGAGTCTGAGTTCACCTCACTAAGAAGGCAGTTAGAATTATGCTTAGTAGAATATGACTGTTCTACTTGTGTTTTTTGTTGTTTTATTACTTATCTGATATTTATTTGAAAAATCATTTTTATCTTGAAATTTAAAATGATTTCCGACTTAGTTTTTTTTGAAAAACTTACCTCCTTCAAAACTAGGGCTTTTTCACAAATGGACTTAGCTTAGGCCCTAACCCTAGAACTGCATGCACCTATAGATCTAGAAGCCAGCATCTCACAAGCACCTTAGGGTACTTTTGATTGATAACCTAGACTGGGTTGAGATGCTTAGGTCTATGCCTTGATTCAAGATGCTTTAAGTCAGTGCATCTGCAGTAATTGGGGTAATAAATACCAATTGAACAGTAATCAGGTTAAGTGTCAAGCTTAGAAGATCTAACTTGATCAGATCACTTAACTTGACTAACCCTAGCAAAAGCTACTGTTTATAACAGTTAGTGAGTAGCTAACTGGGTTAGACAGGACCTGAAAGAGAAAATTGATTTGGTCCAGTTTATGCATAGAATTGGTTCAATACAGCACTTTACTTTCCTTACTCAATTTTTTTTGCTATATTTTTTTGATATATGGCAAAGGGGGAGAGATTGGAAAGGAGAGAAAAGAAGGTTTTAAAATTTAAATTAATTTTTTTTTCAAAAACTCTTATCTCCTTTTTCAAAAAGTAAAGTAATCGAAAATGTTTTGAAAATTTTCAAAGTATTAACTTCAAAAATGTTTTGAAAATTTTCTAAGTATTAACTTCAAAAATGTTTTGAAAATTTTCTAAGTATTAACTTCTAAAATGTTTTGAAAATTTTCTAAGTATTAACTTCAAAAATGTTTTGAAAATTTTCTAAGTATTAACATCAAAAATGTTTTGAAAATTTTCTAAGTATTAACTTCAAAAATGTTTTGAAAATTTTCTAAGTATTAACTTCAAAAATGTTTTGAAATTTTCTAAGTATTAACTTCAAAAATGTTTTGAAAATTTTCTAAGTATTAACTTCAAAAATGTGTTTGAAAATCTTCTAAGTACTTAATTCAAAATTGTTTGGTTGGAAAATTTTCTAAGTGCTAAAACTAAATGTTTTGGAAAATTTTCTAAGTGCTAAAACCAAATGTTTTGGAAAAGTTTCTAAGTGCTAAAACTAAATGTTTGGAACATTTTCTAAGTGCTAAAACTAAATGTTTTGAAAAATTTTCTAAGTGCCCAACTCGAAAATATTTTGGAAAATTTTTCTAACTTGAAAATCCCTTTTGAAATTTTTCTAAGTGTTGAAAACCTGAAAAATCTTTTCAGACAAGGACTTAGAAATGTTTTCAAAAACCCCACGTATTCTTGAAAAAACTCAGGGGGAGATTTCTTCCAGGGGGAGGAAATTAAGTATATTACTTACTTCATTAACTTAACTTTATGAACCGTGTTGCCATAAATCAAAAAGGGGGAGATTGTTGGTGCAGGCAACGCCTAAGTCAAACTTGGGTTTTGATAATGGCAAAGGGTTCAGAAGTTAAGATGTCATTGTGATCTAACTTGTTTACTGAGTGTGCAGGAAGAAGTCCTAGGTATACTAGGCAAGAAGTCCTGGCAAAGGGTTGGGCAAAGAAGTCCTGGTCAAGGACTTGGCAAGAAGACCTGACCGGAAGTTGGGCACGAAGACCTGGTCAGGTGGATTGGGCAAAAGTCCAACCGGAGGAGCCGATTGGCAAAAGGTAAACTCTCCTGAGAGGAGTAGGTGAGGACGTGTTCCCCATCGAGGGAACAGTAGGCGTCGGTTCAACCTAGGCGTCGGTACCCAGAGTTATTTTAAGTTCGAGGATGAACTTTTTATAAGGTATGGGGGATTGTAACACCCAAAAATTCTCAAACCTAATTTTAGAAATATCCTAGAATTAATTCTGAATTTATGGATATTTTTATAGAATTTTTCCATGGATAAATAAGGCAAAAATGAATAAAAATAGAATGCGCGGTAAAAAAAAGGTTAAGTGCGGTTTGACCCCTAGACCTATAACATGAGAGGAGAATAGGCTTAGTAAGTGGGCAAGTCTATTTTTATTGAAACAAAATAGAGGAAAGGATAAATAAGGTGAAGTTAGTTAAATTTTTCCATAAGTATAAAAGGGAAACTTAAGGGTCTTTTGGTTTATTCCTTCCCTCATCTTCTCACCACCGACTCCTCCCTCTTGGGCGATTTTTCCTCACCCTCTCCCGTGCCATTCTCTCTCCCTCACTCACGGCAAACCAAGGAGGGAGTCCAAGGGCTTGTGTTGGGCGGATTCAAGAAGGAGGGCACGCTAAGGGATCATCTCAAGGAGTAGTTCGTCATTAGAACCTCTCCGAGACTCCAAGGATCTTCCCTCTCCCTAAGCCCTACGCATTAGAGTTGCAAGAACAAGCACAGGAAGTAAGTACCCCTCACCTGCAGTATAAGTAGCTTCGTTCGTATGCCTGTTAGTGATATGAGAGAAGTGTCCTAAGACAATCGCCTTATGATTATAAACATTTATTTTAATAAATGATAATTCACTATTTGAGTATACATGTTAGTGTATTTGATTGGGATCTTAAACTCATCTATTGAATGTCCGCAATACAACTCACAGCATAAGAGAATTTGTGATGGGATCACAACTAGTGATTATCTCTAAATGCGCAAATGTGAAGTATTGAAAATATCCCTAGTCGATGAATTGATAAATCCGGACACTATCAATTCTGTTGAGACTAGCATGGGTTATTCTCTAATCAGCTGATTCTCACTAGTTGGTGACTTGGGATGTCCGGAGATAAACATGGATGCTAGTTAAGGGAACTAGTTCATTGGAGTGACTAGCTGTAAGACTTCATATGGGAATCTACATGTAGATATGTCAATGAAGATCTTACTGCGGCTTAAGTGCGATGTTCCTTTGACTTGCGGTGTTCTAGTCATCTTGGTCATGAAGACTTATACTTTGACATCTTAAGCAAGCATCTCCAAGGAGGTGTGGACCCAGGATGATCGGGTATAAGCCGAAGTGCCCGAAGAAGTTTGAACAGCCTACAAAGGATTCACCACTCCTTGCGAGGAGATGTATACCCAGGCCTATCGTCGGATTGTTACTCGAAGCCTCTGGCCAGAGCATATCATGTTAAGAGTGCGAGTCTCTTAAATACATGAGAGTAATTAGAAATCCAAAGGACGAGGAAGACACTACTTGGGCTAGGTGTGACGTAGTCAGCCTAGTGGGGACTGACACCATAGACCGTGTCTTGAACCAAGTGGGTATAAGGTGGTGAAGGGAATGAGGCACGATTCATTAGAGCTGCTGAAGGGTTTTAGAATAATTTCTTC
Source organism: Boesenbergia rotunda (assembly GCA_024364735.1). Lineage (NCBI taxonomy): Eukaryota > Viridiplantae > Streptophyta > Magnoliopsida > Zingiberales > Zingiberaceae > Boesenbergia > Boesenbergia rotunda. Next base: position 348,914 of record JAGFNQ010006766.1, on the reverse strand, counting down.
TGGGGTCAAACCGTTGATCTTTCGATTAATTGGGGATCATGATGTACTACTAGGTGCCACTCATGATCGTTCTATAATTAATGGGTTAATTATAGACGGCCAACATAAATCGAAAGCCTATTTAGTCACACGCAATACGAGTAATCCGAGAGATTTAAAACGAGTTGAAAATTGGATTTTCCGATCAAGAAAAACGAGTCGAATCTGAGTTAATCAGAGGCGCAATGGAAGCTAAAAATGGCTAAGTCTTTTGAAGGCTTTTTGGGCGAATTAAATGAGTTTAATTCGCGACGGTTCGGGTCGGTTTGGGCCGGCCAATGAAGGAGAATAAACCAAGTTTATTTTGGTTTAATTAATAAAATAAATCTAGTGTGATTTGTTTTATAAATTATGGATAAATAAATTTGTATAAAGAAATTTATATAAATAAAATTTATAGAAATTTATTCTTTTATGGAAGATTAAAATAATCCATGAATTGGTTTATTTTAATTTTATAAAATCAATTATGAATTGAGTTTTCCATAATAAGAAAGTTTATAAATTTCTTATAAAATTTATTCCATAATTTAAAGAGAAGAAGAATTAGTTTTATTATAAATTAGTTTATAATAAAACTTGGTTTAAACGGAATAATTAGTTAAGAAAATTTATAGGATAAATTTCTTATAACTAATTCCGTTTAGAGGGAGACTTAGCAAAGAGTTGCTACTATATAAAGGACCCAAAGGCTAGCCCTTTAGAGACATCAATCAATTAATGAATAGTTGATTAAGAGTTCCCTCTCTCTCTCTCTCTTTTATTCTTCTCCTCTCCCTCTCCTTCTCCTTGCCTAGGGCCGGCGCCCATTCTTGTGAATTAGGGCCGGCGCCCATTCTTGTGAATTAGGGCCGGCGCACCAAGCCTTCCTCCAAGAGGGAAGTTGGCGTGAGCAACCAAAAGGAAGGAGAACCCGAAGACGAAGAAGAAGAAGCGGATAGCGACTCCTCTCTTCCGGAATACGATTCCGTTACTTCATTGGTTAGTTTTTCCATTGTTTCCCTTATTCTTCTAGTTGTGCCTTCCGAGAATCTAGTAGTTCTCGTCGGCACAAAACTCGTGACTTTGTGAAGTCATCCCGAAGAGAACTCGGCGTGGACGCGAATAGAGGCGGAGCTTCCAAGGGACGCTACGGTTGGATCTCGTCCCTTACTTCGAGTTACGAGAGGTACTTAGTAAATCAGTTTACTTTTTCGCAAAGTTTTATTTTATGATTATGTCAACACACCATAAGATTGCATGCTAGATACGAAGTTAAAATAATTTAGGAAATTATTTTATGCAAACTCTTCCGCTGCACGTAAAAATTTTAAATTTTACGAACTCGTATCCTTGTCGACATGCACCCGGTCCCAACAATGCCTAAACGCCTTAGTTTTATGTAATTGCAAGTTTATGTTCTTATGTGCAGATCTACTCTCTCTTCCATCTTAGTTTTATGTAATTGCAAGTTTATGTTCTTATGTGCAGATCTACTCTCTCTTCCATCTTTAAGGGCACCACTAGATGGGCTAGACGTGCTTCCCCCTTTAGTTTGGGGGTTAGACGCATCATCGAGTGCCTAAGAAGTGTCCTTAAAAGAAGAGGGGAGTTTTAGGCACGTAATGTGTTCGAGAAAATGTTAAGATGCTCTAATATGAGTTTTAGCATGTTATGAAATTAGCTACCCTTGCTTTATGTTTATGGACCCTAGTTCGTCCAATGGGTGGGCTCCTAGATCGCCCCTAGGCTCTAGATCGCCTAGTAGATGCAAGGTTAAAGAAAAGAATATTTATGAAAGTATTTTTCTTTTTATGACATGTACTTGGACTCTAGTTCGTCCATGGGTGGGCTCCTAGTTGCCCCTAGGCCCCTAGATCGCCTAGTAGTAGTACCCTAATGGGTTCAGAATTTGCTACCTTGGATCTATTTAGGGATGTGCGCATTAGCAGCACATTGTCGGGCCCACAGCAACATGATTAGTATTTTCAATTATTATATGTATAAGTTTCAAATGTTCAGTAATAGCTTTAAGTGAAAACAGTTTTAAGATCATGCTTAGTTTAGTTAGATTCTAGGAATGCTATGTGAATTTTGTTAGAAGAATATGATTTAGTTCATGTACTTAGTATGATGAGTAAGCCATGATATTTGTTTAGATTATATGTTTCAGCAAGAATAAATGACAAGCATGATATGTTTTTCCTACATGTGTTTTCAAAAGCATGAGTTTCGAGATATGCATTGTTTTGTCAGTAGGATGGTACTTACTAAGCTTTATGCTTACAGTTTCATTTTTCCTTATACTACAGATAAGGGCAAAGGAAAAATGAAGTAGCAGAAGCGGCATGGATGATAGGGAGTGTGTGATGGTGGAACTTGGAATGAAAATAACCTTGGGAACTTGCCTTATGAGGATTCACGATTAAGAATGTTAAATGAACTAGTTCTTTGTCATGTTTATCATTTTTCACATTTTAAGTACCTTTGTTATGTTGATAACATCACTCTTGATATGAGTCTTGTGAGAATTCTAGTATGAGATTATATATCATGAGTTAATACCATGTAGTCATGCCATGCCTAGTTCTACATGTGATATGTTGAGTGATACATTTTAAGTGTATGTTAACTAGTAGTAAAATGCATGATCTAAGGCTATAGAACCATTTCTGATATTATAGTGCTACTATTGATGCATCTAGATAGGAACAATGCTTAGCTTCAGTAATAAGTTGATACAAAGTTTGTGTTTCTAATTTCATGCTTAGAAATGGTTGAAGTATGCTTTAATGTCATGAAAACATGTAGAATATGACCTAGAATCTTTCTATACCTGTTAGTAAGCTTAAATATGAGTTTGTGGGGGGTTTTTGGTACTATGTGGGTTGACGTGAGCATATTTCTGGAATCTAAATTTTCAGATTTTAGAACTGCCAGTCGACTGTGATAGCTACCAGTCAACTGGGACTAGTAGCAAAATCGTACAGAAGGCTTCGTCGCCTCGGGCAGTCGACTGGTCGAATACCAGTCGACTGGTCGAATACCAGTCGACTGGTCGAATACCAGTCGACTGGTCGAATACCAGTCGACTGGTGCTAGTTTACAACAGAATGTGATGTAGAGTTGCTGGTTAGTGCTTCTGTCAAGCAACACTGAGGTTGGGGGATCAAATCCTGCCAAGCTAATAAAATTAAAGTTTTTGTTTTATTTTGGCTGATTAGTACTTCCAACATGATTATGATTTATCATAGCATGCTTAAGTTATGAATTGTTAGGTCAGTACATAGTAAAATTTTTAAATTCTCCCAGTTGGTTTAGCATTAAACGAAAACAATGATCAGTAATCAGTCAGCCAGTTAGTAGCGATCTACCTTAAAGCTTAGTACCAGAAGGTGGGTCGTTGCAGAGTGGTATCAGAGTAAGTTCCATCTTTCCTCCACACACACATCCAGCATCGTACCTGCAGCTTCCAAGTAAGAGTACCTCTCACATTACTTATGTTTTCTTCCTTTTTCATTCACTACTTAACTAAAGCATGTTTATTACTCATGGAACTTTAATATAGCTATAGTAAATATGTATGTCCTCTGTTATGCAGATAATGGTTAGAGGACGCCCAACTAGAAGGGCCCCAGCTACTGAGCCTCAACAGGAGGCAACTGACACAGTGACTCCACCTAATCTCGAGGAGATAGTGGCTCAGCTCTAGAGACAGATAGCTGAGCAGCAGCAAGAGATAACCACTTTAAAGGCTAATCAGCAGGCCACACCAACTGGTACGCCAGGGCCAGATGTGGAAACCCCAATAGTGACAGAGGTTCCACCTAGAGCACCAATGTAACGACCCGGAAAATTCTCTTAATATTTTCATAAAATATTGAGCATGTCTAGATAATTTTCGGAGGGGTCCAGAAATAATTATGTAAAATTAGGCCTAAAAATCCATATTTTCTCATTTAAATTGAGAAAAACTAGGTACTAATGAGCTTTAAATAGGCTCCAAAAATGGGTATTAATTAGGTAAAAATTAATATAAATTAGGTAAAATTAATATAAATATAAAAGAATTTTATTTAGGAATATTGGTATAATTATGGGTGATTTTAGGGGGATTTTCGGAATTTAAGAAATAAAAATAATAAAATAAATGAAATGAAAATAAAAAAAATAAAGGTGCATGAGACAAGGATTGAACCTTGGACCTCTTGTACAACCAAGAATGCTTTAACCAACTCACCTAGCAAGGAATTCTAATGAGTAATTGAAGTGGAGGATGGTTAAGAGGTAAAAGGAGGTGAAGGGTCATGGAGAGGCTCTTCATTTGCCTCCTTGATGGGTTATAATGAGAGGAGTTTTGGGAGTTACTTCTTCTCTCAATCAAATGCATTTCCTCTCCTCTTCATTCCTCATTCCTACCGAGCACCAAAGGGAGGAATTCCTTGGGGAAAACTTCACAAGAGGTCTCATCTCTCAAGATCTAAAGTTCCTACAAGGTGACAAGGACTAGTTGTGGTCAAGAGATACCATGTCCTCTTCCTTCTCCTCTTTCAAGGTTCGAAAAATCAAGAAATCTAAGGTAAGACTCCCTCACCTGTGGTATAATATTTATCTATGATTTCCATGATTTTTAGTATGATATATGGGTTAGTTTTTGGATGTGATGTTGAAAGGAAAGAAAAACCAAGGTCCTTAAGTTTATGGATTTCGGCCAGCATGATTTAAAAGCCTATAAATATTCTAAAAATCTTGATAATGTTTTTTAATGTTCCCTTATGATGTTTAGTAAGTAGATATAATTTTTGGGAATTTTTGGAGTACCCTAGGACACTCTAGGGTTTCGGCCAACATGAAAGGGACAAAACCAAGGTCCCTATGTTTATGGGTTTCAGACACCATGATTTAAATGTCCATAAATATGTTAAAAATCATGATAATGTTATTTGATGTTCCCTTATGATGTTTAGTAGTTAATTATAATTTCTGGGAATTTTTGGAGTACCCTAGGACACTCTAGGGATTCGGCTAACAGGAAAGGGACAAAACCAAGGTCCCTATGTTTATGGGTTTCGGCCACCATGATTTAAATGTCTATAAATATGTTAAAAATCATGATAATGATATTTGATGTTCCCTTATGATGTGTAGAGGTGAAGTATAATTTTTTGGAATTTTTGGAGTACCCTAGGACACCCCAGGGTTTTGGCCAACATGAAAGAAACAAAAACTGAGGACCCTGAGTTTAAGGGTTTCGGCCATCATGTTTTAAAGGTCAATAATTATGCTAAAAATCATGATAATGTTATTTAATGTTCCCTTATGATGTTTAGAAGTTAAGTATAAATTTTGGGAATTTTTGGAGTACCCTAGAGGCCCATATGGTTCGGCCAACCCCAAGGACCCAAGGGTTAGGGTTGAGTCTTTAACTTCAAGCATATGTTTATGTGTTGCCATGATATAAGGATGAAGGATGGTGATTATGTGAATTTTCACGTGGCCTTGGGACTCCACAAGTTTTGGCCAATAAGGGTTAATAGGATAAAAGTTAAGATTTATTTCAAGTAAGGGTCCCAATGGCCCTATGGTAAGATGTGATTTATGTTTAGGAATGATATGCCATGTTATGAATGATATGCCATGTTTACGAATGATATGTCATGTTTATGAATGATATGCCATGGTTATGCATGATATGCCATGTTTATGAATGATATGCCATGGTTATGCATGATATGCCATGTTATGAATGATATGCCATGTTATAAATGATATGCCATGTTACGAATGATATGTCATGTTTATGAATGATATGCCATGGTTATGAATGATATGCCATGTTTAGGAATGATATGCCATGTTTTAGGATAATATGAATGTATGCCATGCTCTATGAATGATGTGTACATAAGCCATGTCTAAGAATGAAAATGATGAAGTTTAAGTATGATGAATGAATGAAAGATGATGCTTATGTCTTTAAGGCATAAATATGCTAAACGGCACGGTCGATGGTCGACGGTACGATGGTCGTGAGGACCGATAAATGGGCCGGTAGACGGGCCAGGCCGTAACAAGTTATGCTATGATATCTAAGAATGAAAATGATGAATGAAGTTTAAGTATGATGAATGAATGAAAGATGATGCTTATGTCTTTAAGGCATAAATATGCTAAACGGCACGGTCGATGGTTGACGGTATGACGGTCGTGAGGACCGGTAAATGTGCCGGTAGACGGGCCAGGCCGTAACAAGTTATGCTATGATAAAGATGCCATGAATGTTTTAAGAATGATGAAGCATGAAAAGTATTTTACTTTATGTATGGGCTTGTACCGGACCGAAGTATGGGTCCAAGGGATGGGTACCTTAAGAACGCCCCGGTTTTGGACTACCGTAGCTGTCCACGGTTCTGGCCCTACCGGAGCTGGGCAACAGGGATGGGCACCTTAAGAACGCCTCGGTTTGGGGACTACCGACTATGCTGTCCTTACCCTAGTAGGTTGGGGCTTGCGACCTCGGACTTGCTATGGATGCGCGCTATGATGTATGTATGTGGTACAAGCCGGGGACCCCAAATGATGTTATGATGATTATGTTTAAGCAAATTAAAAGTATGTTTTAAAAGTTAAGCATCCCTTATGTATATGCATTCCACTCATGCATCCATTCATGTTATGCATTATGCTATGTTGATAAGATGATATGCTTACGTTCATGTTAAGAAGTATGCATGAGAATGAATGATTTATGCCATGATTATGTTAGGAAGATGTTCATATGCTATGATAGGAATTACGCCATGCTTAGAATGTTCACTATGTTTTATGCCATGAAAGATGCCATGCTACTATGTTTATGATTTATGCCATGAAAGATGTCATGCTACTATGTTTATGATTTATGCCATGAAAGATGCCATGCTACTATGTTTACGATTTATGCCATGAATTTTGCCATGCTACTATGTTTATGATTTATGTCATGAATTATGCCATGCTACTATGTTTATGATTTATGCCATGAATTATGCAATGCTTAGAATGTCTACTATGTTTATGAGTTATGCCATGAATTATGCCATGCTTAGAATGTCTACTATGTTTATGTTCATGCCATGTTATGTATATGATAAGTGATGTAAGATGTTATGTTCCAAGTAGAGCACCAAGTATGTTAATGTTTTATGTGCTCATTATGAGATGATGAATGATGAATGGTTTTGTGAGTAGGAAAGAGTCTTACTAAGCCTGTGTGCTTATAGTCTTATTTCCTTATACTGCAGATCATTCAAGGGGACAATGAAGGAAGCAGCAGGAGGGCAAGAACGCATGTGTGTAGTAGTGACTTGGCCCAGGAAACTTTATGTTTACGGTTTATGCTAGAACTTCACCTTGGTAACTTATATGTCTGACTTATGGATCCTTATGATATGACGTTACGTATGACATGATATGATATGATGCTTAAGTCCAAAGTTAATATGCTAAGGTTCCTATGTCATTAAATTAAGAATGGTAACAGGGCATGTATAAGTTAAAGTTATTCCACTGCCTTATGATGTCTACATGCCCTAAGCATGTTAACGTAACGCCGCTTATGAAGAAAAAAAAAAGCGGGCGTTACAGGTTGGTATCAGAGCAGTTACCATCTCACTACACACACATCAAGCCCTCTTCCTGCCGCTTCCAAGTAAGTACCTCTTTACATGTCTTATGGTAGGAAGATGTCTTATGATTTTAAGGTATGCCAGTATGAATGATATTTATGATGAAAAGTACGTTACGATATGTAACGATGAATGATACTTTATCTTATTTTAGGAATTAAATATTTAGAATAATATAGGCGTAGAAAAGAAACAATAATTTATGATAGTATGTATAATCTATAATATAGTCACATATAGAAAATTATCTGATAGCCTACCCACAGGAGATTTTAACACTCTCACCTATGTTAGCGTATAACATTAGTTCCATGATATTAATACTGATATAATTAATGGTATAGGTCATATGGTATAACTTAGTAGGGACGCATAGGGTAGGGTTCTAATTATGTTAACACTTATTATAGGTTATGGGTCACTGATATCTTATATATAATATATAAAACTACCTTAAGTTATTTTATGGTAATATAATAAGTAGGATCTCACCTATTCTATAATAATCATACAACTAATATAATTCGTAACTCGGGTTGAGAACTAATATTCGGAAGCATACTATTATTAGGTTTACCCATAATTAAAATAAGTATATAACTATGATATATGCATGTAATTATATCATGGAGTTAATAATGACATTAGCCAATTATATGTCAAAGAGATAATCAGAACTTCGATATATACAGCGATGCTTCCAAGCTAGGACTTGGAGCTGTACTTAGGCAGAGTCGTAAGGTCATTGCTTATGCCTCTAGGCAACTCAAGGGGACATGAGCAGAACTACCCCACTCACGATCAGGAATTGGCTGCGGTGGGTTTCGCTCTTAAGATATGGAGGCATTATCTATATAGAGCGCAGTGTCGAATTTATACAGACCACCAGAGTCTGCGATATTTCTTCACTCAGAAAGACCTGAATATGAGACAACGTCGATGGCTTGAGTTGGTAAAAGACTATGACTGCAAGATCTTCTATCACCTAGGGAAGGCGAACAAGGTGGCCGACGCACTCAGTCGGAAATCAAGTGCCACCTTGATGTCCATATCTAAATTATCCCGACCACTCGAAAGAGAAATGATGAATTTTGGGGTCGAAGTCATCTCCGGGCGGCTTTCTACCATGACAATATCACCCATGCTGTTTGAGAACATAGTGGAAAGACAAGATGGTGATCTGACTCTTCAGAAAATAAAACAGGAGATCGTAGAAAGAAAGGGCGATGGTTTTCATATCGCCAAAGGGGGAGTACTTTACCTCAGGGATCGTCTATGTATCCCTAAGGATCCGGAGCTTCGGAAGGAGATACTGGCAGAAGCTCACGGAACCCCTTATTCGATGCATCTAGGATCCACCAAGATGTATCAGGATCTGAAAGAGAAGTTTTGGTGGTTGGGTATGAAGAGGGATGTGGCTCAGCATGTTAGTACTTGCATGACTTGCCAGCAAGTAAAGGCAGAACACCAGCGACCCGGAGGAGTTCTGCAGCCACTTGCAATTCCAAAGAAGGAAATGGGGTTCACAACGGATGTCATGGACAGCACCACCCGAGCTATACAGAATATCCGACAACGGATAGAAACTGCTCAGAGCCGGTAGAAGAGTTATGCCGATGTTCGGTGCAGACCACTGGAGTTTAATGTTGGAGATTGGGTGTTTCTGAAAGTGGCTCCTATGAAAGGGGTGACAAGATTCGGGAGGAAAGGAAAGCTAAGTCCGCGTTATGTGGGGCCGTACCTGATTCTGAAAAGAGTTGGTAAGGTGGCATACAAGCTGGAGCTACATTCAGAGATGTCAGCTATCCATAACGTATTCCATGTGTCCCTGCTTGAAAAGTGTATCCCAAATATGGACCGAGTGATCGAGCCGCAGACAGTGCAAGTACAAGAGGACCTAAGTTATGAGAGCAGACCTATCAAGATTTTGGACAGGGAAGTCAAGAAGCTGAGGAGTAAGGAGGTACCTTTAGTCAAGGTCCTATGGCAAAGTCAACGGTTCGAAGAAGCTACCTGGGAACGCGAGGACGAGATGAGGCGCAAGTACCCGGAGTTATTCTAAGTTCGAGGACGAACTTTCACGAGGTATGGGGGATTGTAACGACCCAGAAAATTCTCTTAATATTTTCTTAAAATATTGAGCATGTCTAGATAATTTTCCGAGGGGCCCAGAAATAATTATGTAAAATTGGGCCTAGAAATCCATATTTTCTCATTTAAATTGAGAAAAACTAGGTACTAATGAGCTTTAAATAGGCTCCAAAAATGGATATTAATTAGGTAAAAATTAATATAAATTAGGTAAAATTAATATAAATATAAAAGAATTTTATTTAGGAATATTGGCATAATTATGGGTGATTTTAGGGGGATTTTCGGAATTTAAGAAATAAAAATAATAAAATAAATGAAATGAAAATAAAATAAAAATAAAGGTGCATGAGCCAAGGATTGAACCTTGGACATCTTGTACAACCAAGAATGGTTTAACCAACTCACCTAGCAAGGAATTCTTAAGAGTAATTGAAGTGGAGGATGGTTAAGAGGTAAAAGGAGGTGAAAGGTCATGGAGAGGCTCTTCATTTGCCTCCTTGATGGGTTATAATGAGAGGAGTTTTGGGAGTTACATCTTCTCTCAATCAATTGCATTTCCTCTCCTCTTCATTCCTCATTCTTGCCGAGCACCAAAGGGAGGAATTCCTTGGGGAAAACTTCACAAGAGGTCTCATCTCTCAAGATCTAAAGTTCCTACAAGGTGACAAGGACTAGTTGTGGTCAAGAGATACCAAGTCCTCTTCCTTCTCCTCTTTCAAGGTTCGAAAAATCAAGAAATCTAAGGTAAGACTCCCTCACCTGTGGTATAATAGTTATCTATGATTTCCATGATTTTTAGTATGATATATGGGTTAGTTTTTGGATGTGATGTTGAAAGGAAAGAAAAACCAAGGTCCTTAAGTTTATGGATTTCGGCCAGCATGATTTAAAAGCCTATAAATATTCTAAAAATCTTGATAAAGTTGTTTAATGTTCCCTTATGATGTTTAGTAAGTAGATATAATTTTTGGGAAATTTTGGAGTACCCTAGGACACTCTAGGGTTTCGGCCAACATGAAAGGGACAAAACCAAGGTCCCTATGTTTATGGGTTTCGGCCACCATGATTTAAATGTACATAAATATGTTAAAAATCAAGATAATGTTATTTTATGTTCCCTTATGATGTTTTGAAGTTAATTATAATTTCTGGGAATTTTTGGAGTACCCTAGGACACTCTAGGGATTCGGCTAACAGGAAAGGGACAAAACCAAGGTCCCTATGTTTATGGGTTTCAGCCACCATGATTTAAATGTCTATAAATATGTTAAAAATCATGATAATGTTATTTTATGTTCCCTTATTATGTGTAGAGGTTAATTATAATTTTAGGGAATTTTTGGAGTACCCTAGGACACCCCAGGGTTTCGGCCAACATGAAAGAAACAAAAACTGAGGACCCTGAGTTCAGGGGTTTCGGCCATCATGTTTTAAAGGTCTATAATAATGATAAAAATAATGATAATGTTATTTAATGTTCCCTTATGATGTTTAGAAGTTAAGTATAAATTTTGGGAATTTTTGGAGCAACCTAGAGGCCCATATGGTTCGGCCAACCCCAAGGACCCAAGGGTTAGGGTTGAGTCTTTAACTTCAAGCATATGTTTATGTGTTGCCATGATATAAGGATGAAGGATGGTGATTATGTGAATTTTCACGTGGCCTTGGGACTCCACAAGTTTCGGCCAATAAGGGTTAATAGATAAAAGTTAAGATTTATTTCAAGTAAGGGTCCAATGGCCTATGGTAAGATGTGATTTATGTTTATGAATGATATGCCATGTTATGAATGATATGTCATGTTTACGAATGATATGCCATGTTTATGAATGATATGCCATGGTTATGCATGATATGCCATGTTTATGAATGATATGCCATGGTTATGCATGGTATGCCATGTTTATGAATGATATGTCATGTTATGAATGATATGCCATGTTACGAATGATATGTCATGTTTATGAATGATATGCCATGGTTATGCATGATATGCCATGTTTAGGAATGATATGCCATGTTTTAGGATAATACGAATGTATGCCATGCTCTATGAATGATGTGTACATAAGCCATGTCTAAGAATGAAAATGATGAAGTTTAAGTATGATGAATGAATGAAAGATGATGCTTATGTCTTTAAGGCATAAATATGCTAAACGGCATGGTCGATGGTCGACGGTACGACGGTCGTGAGGACCGGTAAATGGGCCGGTAGATGGGCCGGGCCGTAACAAGTTATGCTATGATATCTAAGAATGAAAATGATGAATGAAGTTTAAGTATGATGAATGAATGAAAGATGATGCTTATGTCTTTAAGGCATAAATATGCTAAACGGCACGGTCGATGGTTGACGGTACGACGGTCGTGAGGACTGGTAAATGGGCCGGTAGACGGGCCGGGCCGTAACAAGTTATGCTATGATAAAGATGCCATGAATGTTTTATGAATGATGAAGCATGAAAAGTATTTTACTTTATGTATGGGCTTGTACCGGACCGAAGTATGGGTCCAAGGGATGGGTACCTTAAGAACGCCCCGGTTTTGGACTACCGTAGCTGTCCACGGTTCTGGCCCTACCGGAGCTGGGCAACAGGGATGGGCACCTTAAGAACGCCTCGGTTTGGGGACTACCGACTATGCTGTCCTTACCCTAGTAGGTTGGGGCTCGCGACCTCGGACTTGCTAGGGATGCGCGCTATGATGTATGTATGTGGTACAAGCCGGGGACCCCAAATGATGTTATGATGATTATGTTTAAGCAAATTAAAAGTATGTTTTAAAAGTTAAGCATCCCTTATGTATATGCATTCCACTCATGCATCCATTCATGTTATGCATTATGCTATGTTGATAAGATGATATGCTTACGTTCATGTTAAGAAGTATGCATGAGAATGAATGATTTATGCCATGATTATGTTAGGAAGATGTTCATATGCTATGATAGGAATTACGCCATGCTTAGAATGTTCACTATGTTTTATGCCATGAAAGATGCCATGCTACTATGTTTATGATTTATGCCATGAAAGATGTCATGCTACTATGTTTACGATTTATGCCATGAATTTTGCCATGCTACAATGTTTATGATTTATGGCATGAATTATGCCATGCTACTATGTTTATGATTTATGCCATGAATTATGCCATGCTTAGAATGTCTACTATGTTTATGAGTTATGCCATGAATTATGCCATGCTTAGAATGTCTACTATGTTTATGTTCATGCCATGCTATGTATACGATAAGTGATGTAAGATGTTATGTTCCAAGTAGAGCACCAAGTATGTTAATGTTTTATGTGCTCATTATGAGTTGATGAATGATGAATGGTTTTATGAGTAGGAAAGAGTCTTACTAAGCCTGTGTGCTTATAGTCTTATTTTCTTATACCGCAGATCATTCAAGGGGACAATGAAGGAAGCAGCAGGAGGGCAAGAACGCATGTGTGTAGTAGTGACTTGGCCCAGGAAACTTTATGTTTACGGTTTATGCTAGAACTTCACTTTGGTTACTTATATATCTAACTTATGGAACCTTATGATATGACGTTACGTATGGCATGATATGATATGATACTTAAGTCCAAAGTTAATATGCTAAGGTTCCTATGTCATTAAATTAAGAATGGTAACAGGGCATGTATAAGTTAAAGTTATTCCGCTGCCTTATGATGTCTACATGCCCTAAGCATGTTAACGTAACGCCGCTTAGAAGAAAAAAAAATGGGCGTTACAACCAATCCCACCAATAGCACTAGAAGCCCTAGCAGTAGGGGCTAGAAGAGAAACATATCTGGTTCAGTGGCAGAAACTCAAACCAGAAACCTTTTCAGGCACTAGTGAACAGTGGGATGCACAAGCCTGGTTCAAAACCCTGGAGAGTACCATGGAGCTTCTGGCCTGGCCAAAACATGAGAAAGTAAAGTGCGCCTCCTTCTTCCTAGCAGGAGATGCTAGAATGTGATGGGAAAGGGTGAAGGCCAAGAATGACAAATCAGATGACGTGGGTCAACTTCGAAGCTGAGTTCTTCGAAGAGTTCTTTCATATGTGGGTTACTAACCGGCATTATGATGAATTCACTGAATTTCGTCAAGGTAACCTATCAGTAGAGGAAGTCGTGAAGAGATTCAACAGACTGGCTCACCTGTGCCCTGAACTGGTCAACATTGAACGAGAGCGAGTCAGGCTAATGCTCAAGATGCTAAGGCCAGAAATAGCATTGAATGTGGCCAGCGACGTTCATAGGCCGCAAACCTCAGAAGAACTAGTTAGCAGTGCTCTGATCACCGAGCACTACCTGAACAGCATGCAACAGCAAAAGTCAATCATGACAGAAAGCAAAGGCCAAGGCAGTTCAGGAACTCAGAAACCCCAGGGCCACAACTTTAGCTGGAAAGAAAAGAATCAAGGCAAAAGAAAGCAGTGAAACAATCCAAAAGGGGAGCCAGCCAACAAGCAAGCCAAGTATCCCACTTGTCCCACCTGTGGGAGACAACACTTAGGGGTCTGCCGCAAGGGCACCCGTGGGTGTTATAACTGTGGTAAAGAGGGGCACATGGCCAAGCTGTAAAATAAGGCGATTCGAAAATCCGAACCAGAAAATTTTTTGGGATTTTTCCGGATTGAGTCTAGGGTTTCCGACCCCTTAGGCGAAGTTTCAGGGAGTTAGATGGAATAAAATTATACATTTTGAGGGCTTAAGGGCTAGTAAAGCAAACTAGGGGAGTTAAATGTTAAAAATCAGAAATCATAAGGGTTTAGTGTGAAATGGGAAAGAGTCAGGGGCTTTTCTACAAAAAGACCCCTCCCCCCTTTTATTTACAGCTTCCCGAGCCCTAGCCGCAGCCACAGCCAGGCGCCGCCCCCCTTCCTCCAACTTCTTCTCCTCCCTCGCGCGACCTAGCCGCCTGAGAAGCCCACGCCGACCTCTCCTCTCTTCTCCTCCTCCGCGTGCCCTTGCCCACGGCCACACGTGACCTCTCTTCTTCTCCTCATCGCGCGAACCCTAGCCGACGGCAACTCCTTTCGTTTTCAACCACGCGGACGAAGGACGACGCTAGGTTGCTGTCGGAGGAGGGTTTGCAATGCCGGAAATCTGAGATTCTTGTTGCTTCTGAGGGTCCCTAATTACTCCTTCTGATCGCAGCTGTTTGAGGTCGCGAAGTTCAGGTAAGGATCACAATCTAGGCTTAGCCTTGGATGGATTCCAGATTGGGATCAAATAGGTGGAAGCTATCATATTAGGTTTGATGGTAAGCGTGATTGGAGTTGTGACAGTTGGTTTGATTCCCTGTTTCCAGGGAAATTGTAGAGTTGTGGCTTCTTGTTGAGCGTCGAAGCTGTGGAGCATCGGCGGTGATCCACATAGGTAAGATAGTATACAATTGGTATTGATTCTATCTGAATTCCAATGTTTGGTCTTGTTGTTCTTAGATTAGTAGGTTTAAGATGAAATTGTTCCATTTTAGAAGCTTAATGATTGGCTGTTAGTGTGTTGCCATGATCTGTTTAGGTGGGGGTGGTTTTGCCCTTTGCTGCAAGTCCATCTCATGGACCAAGCTCCAATAAAAAGGGATTCAGGTGCTGTTTTAGTTTTCATATAATCTATAATTTAATCAAGCTCTTAGGTGGTTGATTGATTTGGGGAAGTAATGGTGGATGGTTCTGATAGGTTAATAATGTGTAAATGTTTTCCTAATCAGATTAGTCGTGGCCTTGAGTGGGAGTTGAAACAATTGGCAGTACCTCGATTTGTGTTTGCCATGAGCTTTTGGAAGAGCTATTGTCAACTTATGGGTTAGGTTTAATTTGAAATTTAAACCTAATGAGTTAACTTGATAAATTCAAATTTTCAAAATTAATTGGAATCTAATCGGGGTATTTTGGGATAATTAAGGCCTAACCATTTTATTATGATTAATTAACTTGAAAGGGACGGATTAGGTTAACCCTAGAACGGATTAGGGTTTAATTAGCTAGTTACGATTTTTGTAATAGTTAATTAAATATGTCCTTGATACAGGGACTTGATTTGGATTTTTATTGCTGATATTGGCTGGGGGTTCTCTTCGCATTTGGATTCTTCTATTTGGAGGCAAGTTAGAATTGTTAAATATGTACGCCTTTTTCAATTTTGAATTCTCATTTTTTCATCATAAGTTAGAATTGTTAAAATAATCAATTTTTGAAAATTTGTCATAAACTTTTTATTATTATTTTAATATTATTTTTTCTCGAAAATCGTGCTACCTTAATCTGACCAAATTTTTCCCAACATTAAAGTCTTACTTTTTATCATTAATCAAAATTGATAAAGTAACATTTTCAAAAATTTGACATAAATTTTTTTATTATTATTCTACCTCGAAATTCATGCAATATTTTTTTGGGCTATTTTTTCCTTCTCCCGCACTACTAATCCAAGACCAAGTCTTGGTACATTCTGTTATTTCTTTTCTGCACGAGGTTAAACTAAATGGCCAACCAAGAGTGGAACAGTGTCCGTCCACCGCTATTCTCCGGCGAGAACTTCAATCATTGGAGAAGTCAAATGGAGTTCCATCTGAAGGCCCATATGGACTTATGTATTATCATTCAAACAGGGTTCTTCCTCCCTACAGAAGATGGATTATCAATTACGTGGGACCAACTAGATGAACCAACACTGAGGAAGATCGAGACAGATGCAAGGGCTATAGCAATCCTACATTGTGGCCTAACCAATGAAGAATTAAAGCGGGTCGGATCCTTCAGATGTGCTAGAGAAATCTGGGAAAAACTGATTCACCTTCATCAAGAGAACTCAGATGAAGAAGAAGATCAGGTAAGTTATCTTGTCCTTTTTGTCCAAGCACAAACAGTCGAGTCAGAGTCTGAACCCGAATCCAAAGTCGAACCAGAATCAGACGACGAATTGACTGAGACGGTAACCGATTTTGAATTCTTTTCAAAATTAGAATTAAATAATCAAACAGATACTGTAATGGTCGTGAAGGTGTAAATTCTATTGCAGGGAGAAATCCTAAAGAACCATCAAAGAAGGAGCTTCAATTAGTACCCGAGTCTGACTCAAACATAGAATCAGAAGATGAGCCTAGATCCGAGGCGGCAAGAATCAAGGGGGGGATTCCCAATAAAGAACCAAAAGGTAAAAGTGTAAATTCAGATTTTAATCATGTAATTTGTTACACATGCATGGAGAGAGGGCACTACCAAAGTGAGTGTCCTACTCGTAAGATTCGAACAACACCACCGACGGCGACAAAGGAATCAGTTCCAAAAGCACGAAAGGACAAAAGTCGCATTCAATGCTTCAAGTGCCAGGAGTTTGGGCATTACAAAAGTGAATGCACGGATAAAAGAGCTACCAAGAATGTCGGGCAAACAATCAACAAAGGTAAATTTACAGTATTTGAAAATCCGTTATTTACCTTGAATAATGTGATTGATTCATGTAACTTAATTAAAGCAAATTTCAGAAAATTGAAACAAGAAAATGAAACCCTAAAACATAAGGTCAATAAGTTAGAAAATTTAATTCATAATCTTGCTGATTTTGAAAATCCAGAGTATTACTCCAATTGTGACCTTACTTAGACAATTGTTTGTTTTAATTATGTGTTTCTTTTTATTTTTTGCTTAGAATTAGGATTTGTTAGTATAAGGACTAAATCAGTTAATTGAAATTTGAACAACATAGTATTGGGTGGAGGTGAGATGATAGTACGTTAGGGAAGCCATCTTGGCAGAACTAGCCGAAGCTACCGATCCAAGACCCAAACTAGTTAGACCAAAATTTTTTAAAAAGTAATTTTAAAAATGAAATTTCACTAAACGGCTTTGTCAAGGAAAGGGTTAATGATCCAATAAGGCTACGGCCAAAGAAGGCCTAGTGCCTCGCCAAGACATGGAAGCCAATTTTTGAAATTCAAATTGAAGTTACTTCTTGTCAAATTCAAATCTAACACAAATTTCAATTGATCGTAGATTTAAACACTCCTTTTCAAAATAAATTCAAAACTAATTGCTTTTCAAAATTAATTTAATTTTTTCAAAATTAATCATGATTTTTCAAAATAACTTCTTATTTCTACTAAAATTTGTCTCATAAAACCTGTAAGGTTAACATGCTTGATCATGTAGAACTGGGTGAGACATCTAGGACCTAAAAGCATAATTCACTATCCTTTTAGATAAAAAGGTGTGCAAAAGTTATTCAAAATTATCTCTATTTGGCAAATTAATTTAGTTTACTGTACCCTATTTTTTCAAAATAGTGAATTTCATGTTAAATATCACAATAGACACATTTTAGATAGAATCTAAGGCATGTTTGATTTAGTTATTAATCTGTAAAACATAGTAAACTGAGTTAACCTTGGTCAACATAGTCAAACCCTAGTCAACCTGGTCAACACTGAAGTCCCTTAAGGAACTTAGATAAAAGACAGACTGTGTCGGATACAGGGGGAGTTCTTCTTAATCTTTTTGAAAAATTCAGATTTTTCAAAAACCTAATGCTTTAAAACTTATTCAAAAACCCTCGATATTACTATCTCTTTAAAAAATTATCATCATGATTTTCGAAAACTATGCTATCATTCCAAGTTATGTTTTCAAAAATTTATCTCCTTGAAAGTTATCATACTCAGAAGGTTACTCAAAATTATTCTTGTGATTTTAATAAACCCTAAAGACACAGAGGAAGGTCCACTTCATGATCTACAAGGACTCCTAGGATGTGTCAAATTTAGGGGGAGTTTGAGTCAAAAGAAGAATTTTTGAAATGTTTTTTTGGTAATTATTTGTTTTGAAGTTATTAGATAATTCTTATCAAACTCTAAAACTCAGAGGAAGATCTCTTATAGTCAACAAGCTTCCTAGGACTGGGTCAAGCTTAGGAGGAGATAAAAAGAATTATTGAACATTTTTCAAAATTATATGTTTTCATGCACTGCAAGTTTAAAATCCTATTGAAAACTTAAATAATTTTTGTTCCAAAATACTATTATTTTATTTTTCAAAATTCTTGTGAATTATGAAGTTACTTTTATAATATATACTTGGATTGAAAAATTTCTAGGACACTTAGGAAAATGTCCTTGTAGTTAACAAGGTTTCCTAGGATTGTGTCAGACTGGAAAAGAATCCAAGTCAAGTATTATGTTTTCAAAATAAAATTAATTTAAAAAAAAATTGTATATTTTTTGAAAATGCATATGTTTTCAAAAGTACTTATATTGTTTTTCAAAATATAATGTTTTCAAAAAGTACTAATACTTTTCTAAGGCAATAGTATTCTAAATACGTGAATTTTCTAAAGATTTGCCAATAAATAAAAAAAAATTCAAAATTGCACAATACCTTTCAAAGTCGAGCTTTGTTGGTGCAATTTAATCTTTTTGCTAGACTTTCAAGAGTTATACTTTTATGTTTTCAAATCTCATAGGCTCTGATACATAATTTTTTTATCTTAAGACTTTTTTCAAAATATATTTCTTTATTATTATACAGCTAAGGAGAGAAAAAACTCAAATTGTTCAAAATCAAAATGTTATTCAAAAGCTTTCTCTTATTCAAAAAGCAAACTTGAATTTCTAAGTGTGCTTTCAAAAATTTCTAAGAGCATCTTTTTTGCAAATATTTCTATGTAGATTTTTCCTTGGTAAACAATGTTTGTTGAGCAAAACCTCTAAAATTTTTGGGCAAATATTTCTAAGTAAAGTTTTCTTAGTAAATAAATATTTGTTTTGGCAAAAACTTGTCCATTTAAAAGATTTTTTAAATAGTTTTAAATGCACAAAATATGTTCCAAAGAAATTTTTTCTATGTGTGCAAAAGTTGAAATTTTTAAAGGAAAGTTGTTTTCAAAATGTTGGCTAATGTAAGCTACTGTTAAGTTTTTTCTTGGAAATTATATTTTTGAAGTTTTTTTAAATATCCTAAAATATAAGGAGAAGAGTTGTCACGTTTTAATCAAAGTTTTTTTGACAACTATGTTTTTTGGAAATTGTTAAATCCATGACTTGAATTTACTTTAGTAAAACTCCCTATTAGAAACCTTGGTCACCCATGTATGTTTTTGATATATGTCAAAGGGGGAGGAAAGGTAAAAGTTAAGTGTTTTAAGTGTTTTATAACACAAGTATTCATGGTTTTAGGGGGAGTATGAAAAATAAAGAATTTTTTTCAACTCTATTTATTCTGTTCATAAACAGTTATACTTCATTGTTTACCTTATGTTCCTAACTGTTATAAAGTTTTTAACTTAACTTTGAATTGTGTTGCCATAAATCAAAAAGGGGGAGATTGTTGGTGCAGGAAGCACCATATCGAACCTTGTTTTGATATTGGCAAAGGATTCAAAGTTATGTGTTATTTGTGGTCTAAATATGCTCATTAAGTGTGCAGGAAACAAAATCCTAGCGAAGGACTGCTAGGCACCTGGTGAAGGACTGCCAGGAAACAAAGTCCTAGCGAAGGGCTGCTAGGCACCTGGCGAAGGACTGCCAGGAAACAAAGTCCTAGCGAAGGGCTGCTAGGCGCTTGGCGAAGGACTGCCAGGAAACAAAGCCCTAGCGAAGGACTGCTAAGGACCTGGCGAAGGAATGTCAGGATACAAAGCCCTAGCGAAGGACTGCTAGGCATTGGCGAAGGAATGCCAGGGTATAAAGCCCTAGCGAAGGACAGCTAGGCACCAGGCGAAGGACAGCTTGGGACTGAAGACCTAGCGAAGGACTGCTAGGCACCGGGCGAAGGACAGCTCGGTATCAAATACTTGGCAAAGGACCGCTGGGCAAAAGTCCAACCGGAGGAGCCGGTTGGCATCAGGTACATTCTCCCAAGAGGAGTAGGTGAGGACGCGTTCCCCGTCGAGGGAACAGTATGCGTCGGTTCGACCTAGGGCTCCATTTTGGAGGCCTAAAGTTAGAACCAAGACAGCTAAGGCTGTATAAACTAACATCTTATTGCTTTATGGTGTTTTGGACTAACCCTGGATGCAGGACCGAAGGAACAAGTGTCTGCAGCTCAGAGAGCCTCAAAGGAGTGAGGCAACAGCTGACCAGGGCGCCCGGAGTGTCCCGGGCGCCCCCAAGGTGAACACAAAACACGTAATGTAAAAGAAGGCTTCGATACTACATGTTCGGGGTGCCCCCGTGCTTCCGGGTGCCCCCGCTGCTCCCGGGCGCGCCCAGTGCTCGGGCGCCCCCAGGTCAAGCAGTCGAAGCAGGTCCAGCGAAGCCAAGAGGATAACATTCTGACCTGGTCAATCAGGCGCCCCCAGCGTTCAGGGCGCCCCGGTCAAAGCTTGATCCCGAGTTGTAAGGGATCAGAGCTGACCGAGAAGGAAGTGGATCGACCGACACGTGGGGGGCGCCCCCGACGTCCCGGGCGCCCCCAGGTGCTATAAAAGGACCCTCGAACCAAGGCTTCAAGACAACAATTCATTCAACGCTTCTACGCTCTACTGCTCTCGCGCTCTGCTCCAGAAACCTCCCGACTCGAGACTTAAGTGCCGACGACGTCCTGCTGCTCCGGAAAAAGACAACCTACATCGGACGTCAGTAAAAGAAGAGCTTTCGTTTTAAAAGTTTACTTTGCTATATTTGTAATTCAATACTGTAAACTGATTTGCGAACTTATAGAATTGTCTGCAGAAAACAGCAACGACCGTGGGCCTTGGAGTAGGAGTCGACCTAGGCTCGAACCAAGTAAAACTATCTGTGTTTGTGTTTGATTGTTTTATTCCGCTGCGCAATTTCTCTAATCCTAAAATCGAACGTTCCCCCTCTATCGGTTCTCTCGATCCAACAGAGAAGATTGGAGCTACTAGTCACAGTGGGCAGTCTGAATCTCATAGAGAAGGATGGAGGTCACAACCCTCGTTTCGTCAGCCACAGACCACTGGGCAGAAGCGCGACAGTCAGAGCACCTCTGGGGCAACATCCAGACCCCAGAAGTCGGGTCATTCTTCAGCAGGATTGTTCCGGTCTCCTTAGCAGAATTGGGAGAAGTCTACTGTTGGATCACACTGTGTACAGTGTGGATCTCAAGTCCATATTAGAGCGAATTGTCCATTGGAGCATTCAGTTTGCTACTATTGCAAGCATCCACGACACATAAGCCGAGACTGTACACCGAAGGCACAAAATGAGAAGACGAGAGCTATTAGTCAGAGTGGACATTCCGGACAGTCAGGATCTCAGAGGGGAGGGCACAGGACACGGTCTTCTTTCCGTCAGCCATCATTCGCCTCTCCAGCACCTGCCTACTGTATGCCAGGGCATGAGCCCAGTGATACCCCAGCTTTATCTCAGAGTTCAGCTTCAAGACCTCAGCAGCAGATTATCCCTCAGCATCAGGCTTACTCAGCTTATCAGTCATTGATGCATCAGCCTCAGCACCCAGTTGGAGGGTTAGCTTTGCAGTCTCAGCCTCAGTTTCAGGTTTCGTCTCAGCAGCATCCGACAATTCCACCACCATCGCTAGAGATGGGTCGAGTTTCCACTGGCACCAGAGTGGAGGCACCGCGGATCAACTGATCGACCTTTCGCGGTATGAGATTCATATATGCATTTTCAGCTAAATTAGTGGTAGATATTGATAGTTCTCTTCGTACTTATTTCGGATATACGTGGGTAGTATTCAAAGAGTATCTAGGATTTGATCATGGAGTTTTACGAGTGTCCTTACCGGTGGTAGAGATACGGGTTATCAAACAGAGGTTAGGGGAGACCCCTGCAATACTTATTTGAGCTATTTATTTCTCAAAATTGGTGAAGCTTGGTTAGATTCCGTTCAGCATGTATACTACCCATAAGTTGTTAGTATATGCTGTGGGTAATTAACGAAATTTGGGGACCAAATTTTTATTATAGGGGGAGAATGTAAAATATGGCGATTCGAAAATCCAGACCAAAAAATTTTTCGGAATTTTTCCGGATTGAGTCTAGGGTTTCCGACCCCTTAGGCGATGTTTCGGGGAGTTAGATGGAATAAAATTATCTATTTTGAGGGCTTAAGGGCTAGTAAGGCAAACTAGTGGAGTTAAATGTTAAAAATCAGAAATCATAAGGGTTTAGTGTGAAATGGGAAAGAGTCAGGGGCTTTTCTGCAAAAAGACCCCTCCCTCCCTTTTATTTACAGCTTCCCGAGCCCTAGCCACAGCCACAGCCAGGCGCCGCCCCCTTCCTCCCACTTCTTCTCCTCCCCTCGCGCGACCTAGCCGCCAGAGAAGCCCATGCCGACCTCTCCTCTCTTCTCCTCCTCTGCGTGCCCTAGCCCGCGGCCACACGCGACCTCTCTTCTTCTCCTCATCGTGCGAACCCTAGCCGACGGCTACTCCTTTCGTTTTCAACCACGCGGACGAAGGACGACGCTAGGTTGCCGTCGGAGGAGGGTTTGCGATGCTGGAAATCTGAGATTCTTGTTGCTTCCGAGGATCCCTAATTACTCCTTCTGATCGCAGCTGTTTGAGGTCGTGATGTTCAGGTAAGGATCACCATCTAGGCTTAGCCTTGGATGGATTCTGGATTGGGATCAAATAGGTGGAAGTTATCATATTAGGTTTTATGGTAAGCGTGATTGGAGTTGTGACAGTTGGTTTAATTCCCTGTTTCTAGGGAAATTGTAGAGTTGCGGCTTCTTGTTGAGCGTCGAAGCTGTGGAGCATCGCCGGTGATCCACATAGGTAAGATAGGATACAATTGGTATTGATTCTATCTAAATTCCAATGTTTGGTCTTGTTGTTCTTAGATCAGTAGGTTTAAGATGAAATTGTTCCATTTTAGAAGCTTAATGATTGGCTGTTAGTGTGTTGCCGTGATCTGTTTAGGTGGGGGTGGTTTTGCCCTTTGCCGTAAGTCCATCTCATGGACCAAGCTCTAATAAAAAGGGATTCATGTGTTGTTTTAGTTTTCCATATAATCTGTAATTTAATCAAGCTCTTAGGTGGTTGATTGATTTGGGGAAGTAATGGTGGATGGTTCTGATAGGTTAGTAATGTGTAAATGTTTTCCTAATAAAATTAGTCGTGGCCTTGAGTGGGAGTTGAAACAATTGGCAGTACCTCGATTTGTGCTTGCCGTGAGCTTTTGGAAGAGCTATTGTCAACTTATGGGTTAGGTTTAATTTGAAATTTAAACCTAATGAGTTAACTTGATAAATTCAGATTTCCAAAACTAATTGGAATCTAATCGGGGTAATTTGGGATAATTAAGGCCTATCCATTTTATTATGATTAATTAACTGGAAAGGGACGGATTAGGTTAACCCTAGAACGGATTAGGGATTAATTAGCTAGTTACTATTTTTGTAATAGTTAATTAAATATGTCCTTGATACAGGGACTTGATTTGGATTTTTATTGCTGATATTGGCTGGGGGTTCTCTTCGCATTTGGATTCTTCTATTTGGAGGCGAGTACCCTTGACTTATCTTGTTGATATTGTCATATTGCTATGCATGGTCTGTTATAGATAACAGTAAGCTTATATGCTATATCTGCCTTAGTATACATGTATTTGATATCTGTTGCTTATCCTTGAGGTTATCTTCATTTTACCTTCATACAGTCTCAATAGTTGTTACGTGTATATATGTGTGCATAGAGGTAGTGATATGTTCCCTCTTGCATTTTGATATTTATAGATCACTGGTTACTTTTTCAGTATACCTAGTAGATTACTTGTATCCCATGATATAGGATTCAGACCTATACCTAGCACACTGAGGTGTTAGTGAGGACTTGGTGGGTGTTATATGTGTTCGGGTCATGCACCATCCTTGCATTATTGCATGCTGACGATCATCGGCTCCTATGTAGTCTGAGCCCATCGTCAGTTACATGAGGATATGCACACACATCCACTCAGGGGTAGTGGCTGCCATAGAGTGTGTGCATTTGCCCTATATTGCTCTGCACGACCACTATTTGGAGGGTGGTTCCGGTGCGTGGTAGCAGCCAGGGATCCCTTCTCGTCCTGAGACACGAGAAGATGAGAGCTAGACTCCCCCATTGCTTGGGGTAGGAGAGAGACCTCCGCCAGCATCCTGTCCACTCGGTCACTCAGGAGCAGTGATAGCAGGGTGCGTACAGTTGTCATAGCTCTACCCTTTCGGACGTCCATTTATGACAGGTGGACGATGATCTAACTGGTGTCAGGGGTGACACATATCATTGCACCATGTGCATATTTTGCATCGTGCATTGTTTGCTGCATTTGATTTCTGCACTTGATTGACATGCATATACTGGAAACTTGTTTACCTTGGATTATATGTTGTACTTGTTCCATAGGGATTATATTTCACAATCTACAGGATAGATGGATTCTGTTATGTACCTTTATTCAGTGTCTTTAGCATATACCCTTGACTATTATTCATATGAGACTGTATCAGCGTAGATCCTTATCGTTATTATAACGTACTATGCATATCTGCTGGGTACACCGTTGCCATACTTTTTGATTTCAGGTTGATATCTGCCAGGAGGGTCCGAGTCACCAGTCCCGTGCTTGCTACTACACCTGATTTGGTTTTATGCATTAGTTTCTATTTTTGGACTATGTTATGTTTTATTCCATTGCATTGGATCTTTCGTGGACTTGTAGTACTTGTCTTTCATTATGGGATTGTACTTTTGAGTCCTATGTTGGACTGTGTGTGGTTTTTGCTGTGTTCCTGCTCCCTGGCAGCTCTGGTAAATTCGGGTTTTGGTTTTATTTGCATATTGCCATATATATTGTTATTCTGTTTGGATTAGAGGCCTGAGGCCCATATAAACTGCGTGGTATTGTTATACTTGTGTTATGTATGTGTACATTATTCGCCGGACAGAGGAGGTGCTGTCCGATTTTCTATTGGATCAGCGGCTCCTAGGTCTCGGGGCGTGACACAAGCAGTGCCCCACCAAGAACAGTCTGCCTACCCCACAGCCTACTCAGTATGGAGGCAAACCTGCTCAGCTGCATCAGATGTAGGTAGCACTGGATGGCCCCCATATCAGTCAGGGCAGATTAGAAGCTCCATCAGCCACTACCAATGCATGGATCTTCTCACTGACCAGAGAGGATGTAGCGAATGCCTCGACAGTTGTGACAGGTCAGATATATATTTTACAGCGAAATGCAACTGTCTTATTCAATACTGGGGCAACCCATTCCTTCATATCCAGGGCATTCGCAGAAAAGTTAGCTATACCTCCAGATGTACTCAGTGGCCAGTTCTTAACCACCCTACCTTCAGGAGAGACTATGGCGTCCACGCACTGGCTCCGTGCAGTGCCAGTCAGTATAGCAGGCAGAGAGAACTTTATGGCGATCTGATAGTGCTGGATATGACTGATTATGATGTCATTTTTGGAATGGACTTCCTAATCAAGTACGGTGCCTCCATAGAATGCCGTAAAAGGAAAGTGATATTCCAACCTGAAGAAGGAGTGCAGTTTGAATACATTGGAGAACCCAAGAGAAATGCTAAGAAATTTCTCTCAGCTCTAAAAGCACAGAAACTGCTGGATTCAGGATGTACCGGATTTCTAGCACATGTAGTCAGTACCGAACAAGAGAAGGACCAAAAGCTAGAAGAGGTCCCAGTGGTATGTGGCTACCCAGCAGTCTTCCCTGACGAGTTACCAGGCTTAGCGTCAGACAGGGAGATAGAGTTTGAGATAGATCTCATTCCAGGTGCCAACCCCATTTCAAAAGCACCATACCGTATGGCTCTAGCATAATTAAGAGAACTTCAGGAGCAACTACAGGAGCTGCTCGACAAGGGCTTCATACACCCTAGTCATTCTCCTTGGGGAGCTCCCGTATTGTTCGTGAAGAAGAAAGACGGGTCCATGCGCTTGTGTATGGATTACCGGGCCTTGAACCAAGTCACCATCAAGAACAAGTATCCCTTGCCAAAAATTGACGACTTGTTCGATCAGCTAAAGGGAGTAGCAGTGTTCTCAAAAATAGACTTGAGATTGGGATATCACTAGGTGAAAGTTAAGGAAGGTGACATCCCCAAGACAGCTTTCAGAACAAGATACGGGCACTATGAGTTTGTAATTATGCCTTTTGGCGTAATGAACGCTCCAGCGACTTTCATGGACCTCATGAACAGAGTGTTCTGAGAATATTTAGATATGTTTGTTATCGTCTTCATCGATGATATTCTGATATATTCCAGGACTCAGAAGGAACACGCAGAACAGGACACTGAAAACAGTATTAGAAATTCTTCAGCGGAACCAACACTATGCGAAATTCTCCAAGTGTGAGTTTTGGCTCGATCAGGTGTCTTTTCTGGGTCATATCATCTCCAAGGATGGTGTGATGGTAGACCCCAGCAAAATAGAAGCAGTAAGTAACTGGGTTAGACCGAAGAATGCCAGTGAGATCAGAAATTTTCTGGGTCTAGCCGGTTACTACAGGAAGTTTCTAGAGGATTTCTCCAGAATAGCCTCCCCACTGACAGCTCTTACCAGAAAGAACAGAAAGTTTCAGTGGACAGAGGACCGCGAGAATAGTTTTACAGAATTAAAGAGAAGATTGACTAGTGCTCCCATCCTGACTCTTCCAGAGACCATTGACAGCTTTGACATATATAGTGATGATTCTAAATTAGGACATGGAGCAGTGCTGATGTAGAATGGCAAGGTTATTGCCTATGCCTCTAGACAACTCAAGGATTATGAGAAGAACTACCCTAATCATGACCTTGAGCTAGCTGCAGTAGTGTTCGCTCTCAAGATCTGGAGGCATTACTTATACGGAGCTCAGTGTAGGATTTTCACAGATCATCAGAGTCTGAAGTATTTCTTTACTCAGAAGGATCTGAACATGAGGCAATGCAGATGGCTTGAGCTGGTCAAGGATTATGACATTGACATCCTCTACCATCCAGTAAAGCTAATTAGGTGGCAGACTCACTTAGCAGAAAATCTGGTGCCACCCTACTAGCTTTGTCTACGATGTCACAGCCCCTTCGGAAGGAAATATCAGAGTTCGGACTAGAAATTATAGTTGGGCAGCTCTCCACTTTAACATTAGTGTCAACCCTGCTTGAAGACATCCAGACAGCACAGGATCAAGATCCTGACCTTCAGAAAATCAAGCAGGGATAGCAGAATCAGAAAATGGGGAGTTTCGCCTATCAGATAGTGGGATACTGTACTGCGGTGACCGCCTATGTGTTCCGAACCAGAAGAGCTCCGAAGGAAGATCCTAGAGGAAGCACATGGATCTCCTTATGCGATGCATCCTGGTTCCACCAAAATGTACCAAGACCTCAGGGGATGTTTTTGGTGGCCTGGGATGAAGAGAGACATCGCCAGATATGTCAGTACCTGTCTGACATACCAAAGGGTCAAGGCAGATCATCAGAGACCAGGAGGAGTTCTGTAGCCTATCCAGATTCCAGAATGGAAATGGGAAGATATTTCCATGGATTTTATAGTGGGACTGCCCAGAACAACGAATGGGTATGATGCAATTTGGGTAATAGTTGACAGATTGACTAAGTCTGCCCACTTCCTAGCTATTAGGATCTCCTATTCCATGGAACAGCTGGCTCAGTTATACCTCAAGGAGATCATTAGACTACATGGAGTCCCTAGGACTATCATTTCAGATAGGGACAGTAGGTTCACTTCACACTTCTGGGAGTGCGTACAGACAGCACTAGGCACCAAACTGAAGGTTAGCACAGCTTTCCATCTCAGACAGATAGTCAGACCGAGAGAGTGAATCAAGTACTAGAAGATATGCTCAGAGCTTGTGCTTTAGATTTCAAGGGCAGTTGGTGCAGATACCTGTGCTTAGCGGAGTTCGTCTACAACAATAGTTATCAGGCCACTATCGGCATGGCACCCTATGAGGCTTTATATGGGCGGAGGTGTAGATCTCCTATCTGCTGGTACGAGAGTGGTGAGAGGCAAGAGTTAGGCCTACAGACAGATCTTATAGATGACACCACCGTAGCCATACAGCAGATTCGCCAGAGAATAGAAACAGCTCAAAGCCGCCAGAAGAGCTATGCTGATACACGA
Source organism: Boesenbergia rotunda (assembly GCA_024364735.1). NCBI lineage: Eukaryota > Viridiplantae > Streptophyta > Magnoliopsida > Zingiberales > Zingiberaceae > Boesenbergia > Boesenbergia rotunda. The sequence continues at coordinate 320,080 of JAGFNQ010006766.1, read as the reverse complement.
CGCAGACCATTAGAGTTTGAAGTTGGGGATTCAATATTCCTTAAAGTGGCTCCCATGAAGGGAGTAATGTGTTTTGGGAAGAAGGGCAAGCTAAGTCCCAGATATGTAGGACCATACCAAATCACTAGAAGAGTTGGCAAAGTAGCTTATGAGCTAGAGCTACCTCAGGAGATGTCAGCTATCCACAATGTATTTCATGTCTCCATGCTAAAGAAGCATATCCCAGATGCCACCCAGGTGATAGAGCCACAGACGGTACAAGTCGCGAAGATCTCAGTTATGATAGTCGGCCTATTCAGATAATAGACCGAGCAGTTAAGAAATTACGGAACAAGGAGGTACCATTAGTGAAAGTCATATGGCAAAATCACAGAGTAGAAGAGGCAACATGGGAACCAGAGGACAGCATGAGGCAGAAATACCCAGAGTTGTTTTATGTTCGAGGATGAACTTTTTATAAGGTATGGGGGATTGTAACGCCCGAAAATTCTCAAACCTAATTTTAGAAATATCCTAGAATTAATTCTGAATTTATGGATATTTTTATAGAATTTTTCCATGGATAAATAAGGCAAAAATGAATAAAAATAGAATGGCGGTAAAAAAAAAATTTAAGTGGGGTTTGACCCCTAGACCTATACCATGAGAGGAGAAGAGACTTACTAAGTGGGATAGTCAATTTTCATTTAAATAAAATTGAGGAAAGGATAAATAAGGTGAAGTTAGTTAAATTATTCCATAAGTATAAAAGGGAAACTTAAGGATCTTTTGGTTTATTCCTTCCCTCATCTTCTCAACACCGACTCCTCCCTATTGGGCGATTTTTCCTCACCCTCTCCCGAGCCTTTCTCTCTCCCTCACTCACGGCAAACCAAGGAGGGAGTCCAAGGGCTTGTGTTGGGCGGATTCAAGAAGGAGGACACACTAAGGGATCGTCTCAAGGAGTAGTTCGTCGTTAGAACCTCTCCGAGACTCCAAGGATCTTCCCTCTCCCTGAGCCCTACAGATAAGAGTTGTAAGAACAAGCGCAGGAAGTAAGTACCCTTCACCTGCAGTATAAGTAGCTTCGTTCGTATGCCTAAACGCCTTAGTTTTGTCTAATTGCAAGTTTATGTTCTTATGTGCAGATCTACTATCTCTACCGACTTTATGGGCACCACTAGATGGGTTGGACATGCTTCCCCCTTTAGTTTGGGGTTTGACCCCTAAAAAAAAGGCTTAAGCTTGCCTCCTTGCCACCCTTCACCGTACCTGAAGACATCCAACCAAGTCTATGTCTACCTGCAAACCTGCACACTCACATACATATATTAGACCAACAACAAACCCCAACTTAATCATATTGACACACACATCAAAACTCATGACCCTCACGATCATACTTGGGCCGATTTCCCCAACTAACACTGCTTCCAACGAAGACATTCAAGCGCTCTGCTCCAAACGCTCCGTGCTCAAGTCTCAAGCGCCAACGATGACCCGCGGCTTCGATCTTCGAATCCTTCTCCGTCGTCAGTATTTTAAATTTGTCTGCTTAAATTAAATTCTGTATTTGTACTTCAACTTTGTAATACTTTTACGAAATATAGAATTGCCCAACGTAAACAGTCAAGGACCGTGGGCCTTGGAGTAGGAGCTGATCTAGACTCCGAACCAAGTAAAGGAAAAGCATGCTAGCGTTGTTTGAATTTTCCATTGCGTATTACTCTTTTTATCTGAGAAAGTTTTTATCGATATTCACCCCCCCTCTAACGATTCTAAACGATCCCACAACATCAACTAGGAAACAAGGCCATTGAATAGGAACTATGGTTTTTGAAAAATATAAAACGATTTGTTGTTCTTGTGTTATTTATGTTATTTTGTTTATATTTCTATTGTTCTTTAAGCATTTGTTGACGTGAACAATGAATAACAAAATCAAGAAACGCTATTCTCCTCTTCTAGTGACCTCGCCCATTCCAACAACCTAAACATCTTTTTCTAGTCATTTAAATCTCAATTTATCGAAAACCTTATCTGATCACCCAAAAAACATACAAGATGGAGTTATTTCAAAACCATCTATAGTTTTTACTTATCTGGTATCTAGTCTATCTGACCTACCAATCTTCAACCCTACAAGGTATTTAGTCTATTTGCCTACTAGGACTTCGTTACTTGCTTAAAGTTTAGACTAGGACTTCTCGACTTGTCAAACACCACTCCTTCAAGACTTACACTTTGCCTAGAGTTCACTTCTCTAGAATTTCTTCACCTTTAACACACTCAATCTTCATTTGCCAGCATAGACTTCAAACTTAGCTAGAGTTAACTCCTCCATGATTTCCACATTTGACAAATATTTAGTCACCTTTGATCTTCCTGGACTTTCCTTAAGTGTGCATGACTTTAGGTTAACAATGACATCCCATGACTTCAATCTTACACAAAGTTAACTCCTCCTTGTTGGACTACTAATTAGCGCCAAGTGTCTAATTTTCTAGACCCTCATGGACATATTACCACCAACTACCTATTGGAACATAATCAACCATGACAAGAGGTTGATTGCACTAATAATCTATGTATTTTTCTCAACTATCGAACATATTGATCAAACATAATTTCTCTTAAATATATTTATCAAATACTAAAACTTTATTTGAATGAGGTCATTTTTTACTACCGATCGATTACACCAATAATAATTTGATAGTAGTTAATTTAGTCATGATAAGAGGCAAATTTTTGAAACGAGTAATTGTTCATGGGGATTAGCTTAGCCATTTTAACCGAGTTAGGTTGCAAGAAATGAATCATCCATATACTTAGGATTAATTGAGACAAATTAGATGACAATGTGAAATTTCTCTAACATCTTATTTTTGTTGACATAAAGCATTTTCATGAACATTTAGGTAAACTAAAATAAATTATATTATCAATATATTTTTTATACAAAATACGTTTCTTTACATAGTTTATTTAACTTACTACGTTTAATATATAATAGTTTAAGTTATCCATATCACATAAATGTAACCTATGTTTCTATATATATATAAATAGTAGCTCCAATTGACAAATCATTATTCAATACACTTTAGAAGTTAATCAACTTTGTGTTTCACATCCATCTTAATATTTAAGCCATGATGGACACAAGGAAAATTAGCATTGTTATCCTCCTCATGTTATCCATTTTTATTATACCAATAATATCTAGAGAGCTTGCGCCTGCTTCAGCTCCTACTGAAATAGATTTGTTTGAATTACTATGTAAGTTATTATTATTTTCATACACATTGATTGTAAACATAAAAGGCAATTGAATCAAAGAAGCTATGAGACTATGGAGGCATTGTAGATTTAGAGAAGAAACTTTTCATTATTGTTCATAAACAATATCTTAAAGTTTTTCAATAAACAATATTTATTTTTGTGTTTATGATTATCCAATTATAAATAATAGATTACTTGTTTGTGTTTATTATTATGCAGTAATTCAGCTTGCAAAAATTACAGAGAAAGGACAAGGCATAGTTTTCCCTAAAAATCAGTTAATTGGAAATCGTAACGGGCATTGCTTTCTTTGCTTGAACCCACCTGGTGTATAATCGGGGTAAGTATATATAAAGAATAATTATTTTTAATAAAATATTTTTAATCATATATAATTGAGGTATGTATGATAGCATATTCAAATTATGCGAGATAATATACACAATTTACAATATTAAATATTTAGCATATTAAAAACTAATATAAGTTTAATTGAAATATTAAAATTTAATATAATTTATAATTTAAAAATTTTTGGAAATTTTTATTAGTAAATATATAAATACAAGAAACTACGTTATGTTGAACTATATATATAATCTCTTATTTATAGAGATACCTTATTTATTATCCTTTGATATTTTTCTATTTTAATGCATTATCAAAATAGAAATCACTCATAAAATTTTTACACGTAAAGGGTTATACTCTATCACTATATTAAAATTTAAACACCTAAAACATTAATGGATCACTTTAATTTGATTTAGTCATGATGCTCACCAATATAGAATTATGCATTATATTAAGGAACCAATATATATATATATATATATATGATCTGGAAAGAAAATGGATAGCCCAACCCTTACTGTCAAATAAATTTAGAAAGAATAAATAGGTCTTGGGATGAGACTCTTACATCTCGATTCGAAATCTAGTCTATAAATATTCATCGTGAGTATTCAAATCGTAATTGCATGAGAATCATCTTTGCTGCTTACCATCGCATAGAGTCGTCAATTTGGATTTGATTCATCGGATTGGCTTGCTCGATCCATTATACAATTTAAGTGGATTGGATTGAAATTTTATTAATCCATTTTAAGATGGGTCAAGACAGACTGACCCATAATTCTTCTAAAAGTTAAAATTAAAATGGAAATCCAATGGGCTCGTAGACTTGACCTACCTAATCCACCATTCAAACTTTAAAATTTCAACATATATATATATATATATATATATTCAAATTTAAATCCAACTATCAACATACCAAATTATACATAAGTCTATTGAAAACATAAATACCAGTGTCATGAAATAAATACGCAAATAGAGAATGTGCGGAAATAAAGTAAAAGGGAAAAAACTACAAAACGCTCGACACTATGAGACCGATGATTGGATCCTCTCCTAGCTCCATGTAATTTATCTATTTGTTACCTGAAATAGAATTAGATGGTAGAGCTGGTGAGTTCGAGCGGACTCTGCAGGTATAATAGCGGTTAAATGCATGGCAAAATAGAAAGTATAACAAGCAGAAAGAAACAACAGTATACAGTCTCCAAAAATAGAATAACATTTAGGCATGTGTGAAATAAAATGATAGTGCAATAATAAAGCATGCATATATGTCAAACAAATGCATCAATCATAGCTCATATAAATGTAGCAAATACAAGAAAATACAAAATGCAATAAGTGCATATGATGCAATGACATGTGTCACTCCTGACACCAGTTAAACCGCCATCAGATCACATATGTGTGGTCGAGTGGGTAAGACTATGATAATTGCACTCACTCCAATTAATACCACTAGTATGAGTGGTTGAGTGGATAGGATGTTGGGGAGCCAAATACTCCAAAAATCACAGGAAAAAGAGGGAGCCACTAACAACTCTAGTATCTCTCGAAAATAATAGTGAGGGTGTCAACTGCTTGCCTACAACTCCATCATCTACTACTTATGAGTGTTCGAGTGTGGCATAACAGGACAGTTGCTCGCACTATAGAAACTACCACTATGAGTGGTTGAGTGGGTAGAGCAACTAAATGACTGATGACGGGCTTAACCATATAGAAGTCAATACTCGTCAGCAATGCAACTACGCAGACATGGTGCATGATATTAAATATACAATTAACCAAGTGAACTATGCAGCGATACAATAATTACATACCAAAATCACTAAACATGCCACTAAACTACTAGGTAGGATATCTCTAATGACAACCAAACCCTAGTTGTGATTAATGATGATTTCTAAGTACTCGCGTACAAGCGATATTTTATTGATCAAGAAGTCAATAGGCGAGACTGTATGGATATAAATTTGATTAACTCAATGATCAAACAAAGAAAGTATCAACTAACAATATCAAAAATAAAGAATAAGGTAAAACAGTCTTATTAAGAAACAAACAACCATGCATTTAAGATCAATAATCTATAAGATACAAAGGAGAAGTATCCTCCTTGTAATATTATCTACGTATCAGAGAGAACCTCCTCACAATCAACCGTATATATCCAAAGTGAATGTCCTACATCAAGAACAACATTTAGCTACTTATTCAATTAATAAAATAGCTAGTCTAACTACTAAACATAATTAGGATCCACCCCTAATTCAACATCTATTTAAATAAGTAAATCCCCAATTAAAGATCGATGCCTAGACACCCAATATCAAAACTACAGCAACCCTAATACGCAAGGTAGCTCACGGTGACGTAAAGATCAACCCAAGCAGAGCATTAACAAGATCAAACCACAAACAAATCAATTTGAAACTCACCACAGAACTACCCATATTCTCAACTCACGGCAAGCCATAGTACAGGATCAAACCAACGAGAACCAAAACCAATCCACCAACACATTGCCCCAAATCCATCAAGCTACTGATCTAAAGCTCCAAACATGACTAAATAATGAACATAATCTAATTAAACTAACTCACGGTAGCAGGATAGTTAGATCAGTCATCCCGTAGTCAAAAAATCCAAGGATCAAATAGTTCACACATCTAACGACTAACTTAATAACCATCCTTATCTAATGTAATTCACAGCCAGCTCCCTTCATAAGACAACCAAAACCAACAGATCAACCACCCAAAGTAAAACCAACATTCACTTCCATAAAACATAACCTATCCTACTCAATCCAAACCATATATGAACTCAAAATCATTATTAGATGAAAACAAATCTTAACTAAGGCATGCACACAAGCTATCTCCCTTAGTTTACCTTCAAATTTCCCATTCATAACATCAACACAATCCTACCATGAATCATGGGTACTCTACCCTAATTAGTCTAATTAGTTAAACCATATATGGATATATCAGATCAATTCCATCATTCTTAGATAACCTTACATAACCTGGTGATTGTTGTCGATGGCTAATGGCTAGGAAGGTGGCTCACGACCAGAGGGAGGGTCGACAATAGTGAAGGACTACCGAGGGTATTCTGGTGGTCGTAGCAACCTTCTATCAACGGTGAGACAAGGTGGTGGCATCAAGAACAGGCGGACGATAACGATCTGTTGGGGCAATCGACCCATGTATGATCGGGAAGATCATGGTTTTGATGTGTGTGTGTCAATATGGTTAAGGTTAGGGTTTTATATTGTTTTGATATGTGTGAATAAGTCTTGCAGGACTTGGTGAGTCACACATGGAGGGCATATCCGAGGGATGAGAGCCGAGGGAAGAAATCTCCAAGGACAAGCCGGGAAGTGGACTTCAAAGGGCACACGTGAAGGGTGGCATGGACGCAAGCCGAGGGATTGCATGTGCATCCGAGGGATGATAGCCTGTTGAAGAGGACTTCAAGGGGTAAGCCAAGGGAGTATACTTGAAGGCACACGTGAAGGAGGGTCATCGGAGTGGGGAGGAGTGCTTGTGTAAGCTGGGCAGTCGACTGGGAGAAAATCAGTCGACTGCCAGAACTTCCTGAGACATCAGTCGACTGCCAATGGGGTAGTCGACTGGTAACCCCGAAAAACTAGCTGTTGGCTAGCTACTTTGGTGGGACCAGTCGACTACCCCAGGTGCAGTCGACTGGTATCGGGCTGGATGTTTTTTAGAGTCATCCTTTACTCTATTTAAAGGGTGACTTTTGGGCAAGTCAAAGGCACGGTTCTTGAGGGTACCAGGGTGATGTTTGTGCTAAAAGTCTCCAGCTCATCCTCTCAATCATTAATTCCATCTTGTAAAGAGGAAGAGGGCAACCATGTGATGGTTTTCTCCACCTTGAAGGAGGTTTTTCATAGTGAAGCTTGTGCGTGCATGTGGATCCTTGGATTAGTCACCTCTCTAGGATGGATACCAAGTAAACACAGGTGTTAGCATTGTTCTTATCATTTTTATTGGTTTTATTTGTGTTTGGCTAACAAGTTTTGTAGAGAAAATGAAAGCAACTATTCACCCCCTCTAGTTGGGTGCCATGATCTAACAAGTGGTATCACAGCCGGTTCATTTCGGAAGAACTAACCGTCGACCAGAGCATCAATGAAAATGGCGTTTCAAGAGGGGTATAGCACCGCGCGGCCACTATTCTTAGACGGCAATAATTTCACCTATTGGAAAGGTAGGATGGAGTACTGTCTCATGAACGATATTGAAAATTGGTGTTGTATTGTAGATGGTTTTGATGCACCCGTAAATGAAAGAGAAGATCCGCTAGCAATGAGGAATTGGACAAAGGAGATGATGAAGAAGGCGCAAGCCAATGCAAAGGCTACAACAACACTTAAATGTGGATTATCAAAAGACCAAGTGAACATGGTTGGGCCTTTCAAGACCGCGAAGGAGCTTTGGGAGAAGCTCATTAGCTCAATGAAGGGTCAAATGAGTCAAGGAGGGCCAAGAAAGATCTCTTGGTGCAAAATTGTAACGCCCGCTTTTTTTTTTCATAAAGCGGCGTTACGTTAACATACTCAGGGCATGTAGACATCATACTGCAGCGGAAACCTTTAAACTTACACCTACATGCACTTACTACCGTTCCTAACATCATAACATGGGAACTTGGCATATTAACTTTATACTTAACATCATATCATGTCATACTTGGCATCATGTCATCATCATGTCATACTTAGCATCATGTCATACTTAGCATCATGTCATAAAGTCACATTCCAGCACATAATAGTAAAGGTAAAGTTCTATCATAAGACGAGCAAACATATTGTTTCTTGGCCAAGTCACTATCACACACATGCTTTATTGCCCTCCTGCTGCTTCCTTACTGTCCCCTTGCGTGATCTGCGGTATAAGGAAATAAGACTATAAGCACACAGGCTTAGTAAGACTCTTTCCTACTCACTAAAATCATTCATCACTTAATCATGAGCACATGAAACATTAACATACTTAGTGCTTTACTTAGAACATAAGCCTTTATGATCACTTAGCATACATTCGACATGGCATGAACATAACTTAATCACATTCGTAGCATGGCATAAACATGAACATAAAAACATTCATGGCATAGCATAATACTTGGCATAGACATAAACATAATAAACATAACCTCATAAACATTCTTAGCATGAACCTAAATAAAATCATGGCATCCTAACTTAGCACAAACATAATTAAATCATGGCTTCATAAATTAGCATGGTCATAAACAAAATCATGGCATCCTAACTTAGCATAAACATAATTAAATCATGGCATCCTAAACTAGCATGAACATAAATAAAATCATGGCATCCTAACCTAGCATAAATATAATTAAATCATGGCATCCTAAACTAGCATGAACATAAATAAAATCATGGCATCCTAACCTAGCATAAATATAATTAAATTATGGCATCATAAATTAGTATGAACATAAATAAAATCATGGCATCCTAATCAAGCATAACCATAATTAAATCATGGCATTATAAATTAGCATGAACATAAATAAAATCGTTTGCATAAACATACCTTGCATAAACTTACTTTGCATACTATTCTTATCATAGATATAATGCATAACATGGATGGATGCATGTGGCAATTGTGCATATATATATAAGGATGCTTAATCTTTAAAACATGCTTTTAAATACTTTAACATAATCATAACATTCATTGGGCCCTGTTTTGTACCACATTCATACATCATATGCGCGCATCCCTAAGTAAATACGAGGTAGCTAATCTCGACCTACTAGGGTAAGCACAGCTTCATCGGTACTCCCGAACCGTAAGGACAGCTTCATCAGTAGTCCCGAACCGTGGACAGCTTCATCGGTAGTCCAGAACCGTGGACATTACTTAGGTCCGGTACAAGCCCATAAAATAAAATAAAATGATTTCACATGCTTTTTCATTCATAATCATTCATAGCATATTCATTCATTCATCATACTTAACATCATCATTATGCCTTGAAGGCATGAACTTTAACTTCATTCTTCATTTTCATTCCATATCATCATTAAACCTCAAAGGCATGAACTTTAACTTCATTCATAATTTTCATTCTTAAACATGGCATATGTACACATCATTCATAAAGCATGGCATACATACAAATTATTCATAAATCATGGCCTACCTACATCTCCTTCATAAGACATGGCATACCTACATATCATTTATAAGACATGGCATACATACATATCATTCATAAAACATGGCATACCTACTTATCATTTATAAGACATGACATACATACATATCATTCATAAAACATAGCATACATACATATCATTCATAAAACATGGCACATGTCCAATCATTTATGACCTAACATATAATTCATGACATATAAACTAAGGGTTTGGTTAACATAGAAATTCTTCCACCTTACTTAAACATACATCTTAGTAACCTATACCCAAGCATCTTTGTAGGTTTAACCCCAACCCTAGCCCTAGGTTAGGTCCTTGGCCGAAAGTCCCAAGGAACCCTAGGTCCATGAAACTTCACATAACTTCCCAAACAACATCTCATACATACATACTAGGCCATAGGAAACATTTGATTCCATACTTAAGGACACCCCTAATCCTTTAACCCTAGTCTTGCTCTTGGCCAAAACTTCAAGACCATGGGGGCATGGAAAAATTCCATTAAAACCCCAAATCAATTGTTAAACACCAACCATACCTTACCATAGGGCCATTGGGGCCCTTACTTGAAATAAGTCCTAACTTTCCACCCTATTAGGGTACTTGGCCGAAACCTATAGGGTCTCTAGGCCATGTGAAACATTCACATAAACACCCTCCATCTCCCTTATATCATGATAATACATAAAACACATACATGAGGTTTTAGACCTAACCCTACCCATGGGTTCTTGATGTTGGCCGAAACCCTAGGGTATCCTAGGGTACCCCAAAAATTCTAAAAAATTATATTTAATCTCTAACATCATGAGAGAATATTAAACAACATTATGAAGATTTTTAGCATCATCATTGACCCTAAAATTCTAGTGGCCGAAACCCATAGGACTAGGGTTCTTGGTTTTTGTTTCTTTTAACATCAAATCCCAAAAATCAACCAATATATCATGCTAAAAACATAAGGAACTATTATACCACAGGTGAGGGAGTCTTACCTTGGTTGATCTTGATTTTTAAACCTTAAAAGAGAAGGAAATTGTAAATCCTTTGGACACTTGGACCCCCTTGTCCTTGTATCCTTGGAAACCCTTAGATCTTGGAGATGTGACCATCTTGTGGAGCTTTTCCATGGGAGAACCTCTCCTTGAGGTTTCGGCTAGGATGAGGAAGGAGGAGGGGAGAAAGTTCAATTGATGGAAGGGAGAAGGTAACTCCCAAACCTCCCTCTTTATAACCCATTAAGGAGGTAAATGAAGAGTCTCTCCATGACCCTTCATCTTCTTCTAAGCCTTAACCAATATTCACTTCATTCCCTCATAACATTCCCTTTCTAGGTGAGTTGGTTAGAGCATGCATTGTTGTACAAGAGGTACAAGGTTCAATCCTTGGTCCATCCACCTTATTTTTATTTTATTTTTCTTTTTGTTTCCCTAAAATTCCAAAAATCCTCTAAAAATTCCCCCATAATTATGTTAATATTTCCCATTAAAATCCCTTTATATTTATATTAATTTTCACCTAAAATCCACCAATAATTTTGGTACTAAAAAGCCCATATAAGGCCCATTAGTGCCCTTTTTCCCAATTTAAATGAGAAAACATGGATTTTCTAGGCCAAAGTTCGCATTAATATTTCTAGGTTCCTCGGAAAATTATCTAGACATGCTTAATATTTTAAGGAAATATTAAGAGAATTTTCCGGGTCGTTACAATCCCCCATACCTCGTGAAAGTTCGTCCTCGAACTTAGAACAACTCAGGGTACTTGCGCATCATCTCGTCCTCGCATTCCCAGGTAGCTTCCTCGAACCGTTGACTTTGCCATAAGACCTTGACTAAGGGTACCTCCTTACTCCTCAGCTTCTTGACCTCCCTATCCAAAATCTGGATGGGTCTGCTCTCATAACTTAGGTTCTCTTGCACTTGCACTGTCTGCGGCTCGATCACTTGGTCCATATTTGGGATACACTTTTTAAGCAGGGACACATGGAATACGTTATGGATAGCTGACATCTTTGGAGGCAGCTCTAGCTCGTATGCCACCTTACCAACTCTTTTCTGAATCAGGTACGGCCCCACTTAGCGCCGACTTAATTTTCCTTTCCTCCCAAATTTTGTCACCCCCATCATAGGAGCCACCTTCAGAAACACCCAATCTCCAACATTAAACTCCAGGGGTCTACACTGGACATCGGCATAACTCTTCTGCCGGCTCTGAGCAGTTTCTATCCGTTGTCGAATATTCTGTATAGCTCGGGTGGTGCTATTGATGATATCCGTTGTGAGCCCCATCTCCTTCTTTTCACCACCCTCATACCAACAGATCGGAGACCTACATCTCCTCCCATACAATGCTTCATAAGGTGCCATTCCAATAGTGGCTTGGTAGCTATTGTTGTACGCGAATTCCGCTAAGCATAGATATCGACACCAGCTTCCTTGGAAATCCAAGGTACACGCTCGCAACATGTCTTCTAGTACTTGATTCACCCGTTCAGTTTGCCCATCAGTCTGAGGGTGAAAGGCGGTGCTAAACCATAATTTAGTGCCGAGAAACTTCTGAACGCATTCCCCAAAATGTGAGGTGAAGCCCCCATCCCTATCGGAGATGATGGTCTTGGGAACTCCATAAAGTTTGATTATCTCCTTAGCATATAATTGAGCTAGTATCATTAATCGCTCTATGCTGTAATTATATGCATATATCATAATTATATAGTTATTATAATTATGGGTAGACCTAATAATAGTATGCCTCTGAGATATTAGTTCACAACATGAGCTATGAATTATATTAGTTTGGTTATTATATGGTAGGTGAGGTCATATTTATTATATTACCATAAAATAACTTAAGGTAATCTTATATATTATATATAAGATAATAGTGAAACATACTTTGATAATTCTAATATTTATAATTAGTATGAAAATACAGTGACCCATAATCTATAATAAGTGTTAATATAATTAGGACACTACCCTATGCGTATCATTTTCGGTTATGCCGTATGACTTATACCATTGATTATATTAGTATTAGTATAATGGAACTAATACTATACGCTAACATAGGTGAGAGTGTTATGATCTTATGTATGTAGGCTATCAAATAATTCCCTACATGAGACCATACTATAGGTTATACATAATATCATAAATTATAGTTATTTATCATATAAATTATAGGTATAATATCTATAATTTGCTTATGGAATAATATGTATAGGTGATAGCTTATAGGTTGAGATGATACATGTCAACCTGTATGTAGGCTCATATTAAAAACCTATATGATAGGTGAATTATGACAATACTTATATGATAAGGAATTAGTATGGTTATATTGATAATAATCTTATATTAGTACCTGCTCTCATATTATTATCATTTGCTTCATATAATTTGATACCATTGTGTGATATGATAGGTCCCTCATTATTAATATCAGGTTCATGAACATAAGGTTGAAACACACTCTCGACAACTTGTATTAGGACTAACTTAGACCTTATTAGTTCACAAAACTAACCGAACTCAATGAAATAGATGGGCTGCCATCATGCCTATAACAAAGAACATCATGGCAGTCACTGCCACTCCTTCGTTCATCTCTCCTTGGCCTGCCTCAGGGTCTTCCACTGTCTCCATCGGATCCTCTTCCTCTATCTCGGGAACCTCCTTAGCCACCTCAGGGTTCTCCCCAAACATCCAGGGGTCTTCCTTAAACATCTCGAGCATCTCGGGGTCTTCTTCAAACATCTCGTGATCGTCCTCGCTCATTGGGTCTTCCTCGAACATCTCGAGCATCTCGGGGTCCTCCTTGAATGGCTCGGGATCCTCCTCGTACATCTCGGGATCCCCCTCGGATGGCTCGGGATCCTCTTCAAACATCTCGGGCTCCTCCTCCGAATCCCCCAGATCTTCCGGAAACTCATGGTGGAGAAGCTGCCTACATAATTCCGTATATGCGATACGGCATCCGTGCTGTCCCCAGATCCGATGAGAAACCTCTCTCGCCCGATTGGGCAATGAACGAAGCAAAGCTCCAATCCTATGATCATCCATGACTGGAAACCCTTCCTGCTCCAGTTTCCAGAACAGTCGATCTAATAACCCCATGTTGCCTTGAATTCCACGGGTCGGAATGTACTCAACTTCCTCTATCTGGTTCATCAGCTCGCGACACCTCACAGTGTAGTTCTCATGCAACATCTGGAATTGAAAAAAAATGACATAGTTAGTACCAAACCTGCCAAGACAGTACAGAACCATTTTTTTCCCAATTAGCAAATATATACAGAGAAAAACACACCCAAATCGGTTTCTTCTACCCTAGTGATTAAAATCTATATAGCCACTTTTCCTACCTTTAAATTCTAAATATTTGATTCATGAAAGAAGATAAAATATCGTTCATCGTTACATATCCTAAATTACTTTTCATCATAAGCTTCGTTCATACTTGCATATCTTAAAATCATAAAACATCTTAAAAGTGCTTACTATCATAAGATATGCAAAGAGGCACTTACTTGGAAGCGGCAGGAAGGAGGCTTGATGTGTGTGTAGTGAGATGGTAACTGCTCTGATACCAACCTGTAACGTCCACTTTTTTTTTCATAAAGCGGCGTTACGTTAACATACTTAGGGCATGTAGACATCATACTGCAGCGGAAACCTTTAAACATACACCTACATGCACTTACTACCGTTCCTAACATCATAACATGGGAACTTGGCATATTAACATTATACTTAACATCATATCATGTCATACTTGGCATCATGTCATCATCATGTCATACATAGCATCATGTCATACTTAGCATCATGTCATAGAGTCACATTCCAGCACATAATAGTAAAGGTAAAGTTCTATCATAAGACGAGCAAACATATTATTTCTTGGCCAAGTCACTATCACACACATGCTTTATTGCCCTCCTGCTGCTTCCTTACTGTCCCCTTGCGTGATCAACGGTATAAGGAAATAAGACTATAAGCACACAGGCATAGTAAGACTCTTTCCTACTCACTAAAACCATTCATCACTTAATCATGAGCACATGAAACATTAACATACTTAGTGCTTTACTTAGAACATAAGCCTTTATGATCACTTAGCATACATTCGACAAGGCATGAACATAACTTAATCACATTCGTAGCATGGCATAAACATGAACATAAAAACATTCATGGCATAGCATAATACTTGGCATAGACATAAACATAATAAACATAACCTCATAAACATTCTTAGCATGAACCTAAATAAAATCATGGCATCCTAACTTAGCACACACATAATTAAATCATGGCTTCATAAATTAGCATGGTCATAAACAAAATCATGGCATCCTAACTTAGCATAAACATAATTAAATCATGGCATCCTAAACTAGCATGAACATAAATAAAATCATGGCATCCTAACCTAGCATAAACATAATTAAATCAAGGCATCCTAAACTAGCATGAACATAAATAAAATCATGGCATCCTAACCTAGCATAAACATAATTAAATCATGGCATCATAAATTAGTATGAACATAAATAAAATCATGGCATCCTAACCTAGCATAAGCATAATTAAATCATGACATCATAAATTAGCATGAACATAAATAAAATCGTTTGCATAAACATACCTTGCATAAACTTACTTTGCATACTATTCTTATCATAGATATAATACATAACATGGATGGATGCATGTGGCAATTGTGCATATATATATAAGGATGCTTAATCATTAAAACATACTTTTAAATACTTTAACATAATCATAACATTCATTGGGCCCTGGCTTGTACCACATTCATACATCATATGCGCGCATCCCTAAGTAAATACGAGGTAGCTAATCTCGACCTACTAGGGTAAGGACAGCTTCATCGGTAGTCCCGAACCATAAGGACAGCTTCATCGGTGTCCCGAACCGTGGACAGCTTCATCGGTAGTCCAGAACCGTGGACCTTACTTAGGTCCGGTACAAGCCCATAAAATAAAATAAAATGCTTTCACATGCTTTTTCATTCATAATCATTCATAGAATATTCATTCATTCATCATACTTAACATCATCATTATGCCTTGAAGGCATGAACTTTAACTTCATTCTTCATTTTTATTCCATATCATCATTAAACCTCAAAGGCATGAACTTTAACTTCATTCATAATTTTCATTCTTAAACATGGCATATGTACACATCATTCATAAAGCATGGCATACATACAAATTATTCATAAATCATGGCCTACCTACATCTCCTTCATAAGACATGGCATACCTATATATCATTTATAAGACATGGCATACATACATATCATTCATAAAACTTGGCATACCTACTTATCATTTATAAGACATGGCATACATACATATCATTCATAAAACATAGCATACATACATATCATTCATAAAACATGGCACATGTCCAAACATTTATGACCTAACATATAATTCATGACATATAAACTAAGGGTTTGGTTAACATAGAAATTCTTCCACCTTACGTAAACATACATCTTAGTAACCTATACCCAAGCATCTTTGTAGGTTTAACCCCAACCCTAGCCCTAGGTTAGGTCCTTGGCCGAATGTCCCAAGGAACCCTAGGTCCATGAAACTTCACATAACTTCCCAAACAACATCTCATACATACATACTAGGCCATAGGAAACATTTGATTCCATACTTAAGGCCTACCCTAATCCTTTAACCCTAGTCTTGCTCTTGGCCGAAACTTCAAGGCCATGGGGGCATGGAAAAATTCCATTAAAACCCCAAATCAATTGTTAAACACCAACCATACCTTACCATAGGGCCATTGGGGCCCTTACTTAAAATAAGTCCTAACTTTCCACCCTATTAGGGTACTTGGCCGAAACCTATAGGGTCTCTAGGCCATGTGAAACATTCACATAAACACCCTCCATCTCCCTTATATCATGATAATACATAAAACATATACTTGAGGTTTTAGACCCAACCCTACCCATGGGTTCTTGATGTTGGCCGAAACCAAGGTTCTGAGAACCGGACCGGACATCGAACCGATCGAAGCAAGGGTTCAGAGGTTCAGAGGTTCAACCGGTTTAACCGGGGGTCCAACCGGGATATAACCGGTATATAATAAAACATGTATTTATATAAATATATGAAACTAACAACTTATCTAACTATTTTCTTCAAGATTAGATCAACTAGGTTAAACATGTGATATATTTTTGTCAGCAACTCAGTACAGTATTCTTGAAAAAAAAGATTAGGTTTAAAGAAAAATTCAAATTTAAAACCATTGGATTCAAGAAATCTGAATACGAATTGCAGAATCTTATTAGAAGTTAAAACTATATCACAGTAACATTTGTTCACCGATAAACACTTAAATAGGGGACACTAGTAAAACACATACAAAATTACACATCCAAATATGTCATATATTGCTGCCATCATATGCCAGCACGACGACGCAATGAAGCTGGAGACGGGGTGAGGCTAGTGGCAACGAGGCGAGGCTAGCGGAGGCAGGGCGCCGCGGCGAGACTGGTAGAGGCAAGGTGACGCGGCGAGAGACTGGCGGCGGTGACTCTCTTGCAAAAACAATAGGTTTGTTCGTTTGGGACTTTGGGTGAAAGCAAACTAGGTTTTTGATATTTTATTTTTTAATTTTCATTTTTAGTAAGAAAGCAAAATTGCAAAAGGGGGGAAAAAATCAAAAAATGAAAATGAAATAAACCAAGCCGGTTTGACCGGTTTTTCCGGTTTGTCCGGTTCACCGGTTCCCGCCCGGTTCAGAACGGTTCACATCCGGTTGTTGAGTAGCCGGTTTTCAGAGTCAACTCAGACCGGAAATCTGGCCGGTTCCCGGTTCAACCGGCCCGACCGTCCGGTCCGATCCGATTTTCAGAACACTGGCCGAAACCCTAGGGTATCCTAGGGTACCCCAAAAATTCTCAAAAATTATATTTAATCTCTAACATCATGAGAGAGCATTAAACAACATTATGAAGTTTTTTAGCATCATCATTGACCCTAAAATTCTAGTGACCAAAACCCATAGGACTAGGGTTCTTGGTTTTTGTTTCTTTTAACATCAAATCCCAAAAATCAACCAATATATCATGCTAAAAACATAAGGAACTATTATACCACAGGTGAGGGAGTCTTACCTTGGTTGATCTTAATTTTTGAACCTTAAAAGAGAAGGAAATTGTAAATCCTTTGGTCACTTGAACCCCCTTGTCCTTGTATCCTTGGAAAACCCTTAGATCTTGGAGATGAGACCTTCTTGTGGAGCTTTTCCAAGGGAGAACCTCTCCTTGAGGTTTCGGCTAGGATGAGGAAGGAGGAGGGGAGAAAGTGCAATTGATGGAAGGGAGAAGGTAACTCCCAAACCTCCCTCTTTATAACCCATTAAGGAGGTAAATGAAGAGTCTCTCCATGACCCTTCATCTTCTTCTAAGCCTTAACCAATATCCACTTCATTCCCTCGTAACATTCCCTTTCTAGGTGAGTTGGTTAGAGCATGCATGGTTGTACAAGAGGTCCAAGGTTCAATCCTTGGTCCATGCATCTTATTTTTATTTTTATTTTTCTTTTTTTCCCCAAAATTCTGAAAATCCTCTAAAAATTCCCCCATAATTATGTTAATATTTCCCATTAAAATCCCTTTATATTTATATTAATTTTCACCTAAAATCCATCAATAATTTTGGTACTAAAAAGCCCATATAAGGCCCATTAGTGCCCTTTTTCCCAATTTAAATGAGAAAACATGGATTTTCTTGGCCAAAGTTCGCATTAATATTTCTAGGTTCCTCGGAAAATTATCTAGACATGCTTAATATTTTAAAGAAATATTAAGAGAATTTTCTAGGTCATTACAACAACTCCAATCACTCACAATGAAGGCCAACGAAATCGTATGTCAACTACATGGAAGGGTCAAAGAAATAATCAACGAACTCCATGTCATTAGTGAGATGGTTGAAAATAAAGATATTGTGAGGTATGTACTCCAATCATTCCCTAGGACTACTTTGTGAGCATCAATGGTTGATGCCTACAATGTTTCTAGGGATCTCTCTACGATAAAATTAGATGATCTATTTTGTGAATTTGAGTTACATGAGCAAGCTAACATTTCGACTAAAGAGAAAGGTGTAGCTTTTGTTGTAGAAAAGGAAAGGAAGAAGAAAAAGGAAAAGAAGAAGATCATCTACTCATCATCATCTGACTCAGAGGAATCTAATGCCTCCATGGATAGCGACCAAGAAGCCTACATGGTAAGGAAAATGCGAAAAACTTTTAAAAGTTTTTCTAACAAATCTCATGGTAGGAAAAGTTCAAGGAGTAAGAGCAAAGGAAAGGAAATTATTCACTACAATTGCCATCAAGAGTGACATATGAAGAATGAATGTCCACAATTAAAGAAAAGAGAAGAAAAGAAGGAGGAGAAGAAAAAGGGTGAGAAGTAGAAATCCAAGGGAAAAGAAAAGAGTGCCACAAGTCTCAATGCTACTTGGGATGATCCATCTTCATCGGAGGAAGAAGAAGATCATGTGTCACACTTCGCATTAATGGGAGTGGACATCTTGGAGTCATTGATAAGTACCATTTTATTGATCATTTTAGTTTCCAAAATCCATGTTTGACCCAAGTCTTTCTTGCTTAATTGTGAAATTACCCTAGGTTTGAGAACTTACTTTTATTTTAGACTTAATTGCAAATCATTACATATTTGAAATGATTTGGCACTAAATTATTAATCTATTTTTGTAGGCATGAATGGATCATGGACCTAGGGCATACTGGGTCAAACATGAGTCGGAAGTGGACCTGGATCGAGTTATCAAGCTTCGGATTAATCTGGGCTGTCCGATTCAAAAGTGGCTAGATCTGAGGCATCTGGGACCATATGAGGCAATCCGAGCTAGGGTTAGGGCTGATCAAGCACTGAGATCAAGATCTGAGATTTTCATCCCAATCAGAGATCATCCAACCGTTGGATCAAGATCAGAGGACTCTAGACTGTCCATCCAAAGATCAGGTTGATCTGGGCCATCCATTGCAAATCTGGAAGATCCGAGCTACCCTGAGGTAGATCCTGACCCTTGATCAACATCATCAAGTTTTGGGTCAGATCGGATGAAGATCAGCCATTGGATTGAGTTAAAGAAATCTGGGTCATCCATTGTTAAGTATTTAATCAAAAATTCCCTCAGCTTTCAGCTTCGTCGCGTCTTCGCCAAGTCTTCACCGCAATAGAGTTCTTCTTCGTCTTCTTCATGTTTTTCTGCAATTCTTTCATCCAAGAGGCGCGACCACTCGATTCTTCATTAGAACAAGTGCTAGGTCAGTGGAGAGAGCTCTCTGTGAATCTTCCAGATTGAAGTTTGCCCAACAGCAGAGCGTCGTGAGGTTTCCGTAGCTCTGTTATCTGATTTCGACAATCTCAGTTGTGCACTGTCCTCATTTCATCCGAGCTATCTGGAGGGGTTCCCTGGAAGGCTCGGAGCATTCCCAAGTCCTTATCACAATCTATCACAGCGAGGTTGAAAAAATCGGTTGCAGTTTTTAACTTGAGCAGAGTTTGAATGGATTTGATCGTAGAGACTGATTTTCCACTGATTTGCTGAGCTTACGGGTTCGAAGCTTACCCTTGCGTGACGAAGAAGGAGGATTTGAGCTAGGGAAGGATTTGTTGGGACCGGGAGCATGTTGACAAGGATACGGGTTCGTAAAATTTTAAATTTTTTACGTGCAGCGGAAGAATTAGCATAAAATAATTTCCTAAATTATTTTAACCACGTATCTAGCATGCAACCTTATGATGTGTGTACATAATCATAAATTAAAACTTTACGGAAAAGTAAACTAATTTACTTTGTACCTCTCGTAACTCGAAGTAAGGGACGAGATCCAACCGTAGCGTCCCTTGGAAGCTCCGCCTCTATTCGCGTCCATGCTTAGTTCTCTTCGGGATGACTTCGCAAAGCCACGAGTTTTGTGCCGACGAGAACTACTAGATTCTCCGAAGATACAACTAGAAGATCAAGAAAGAAGAAAGGAAACTAACCACCAAGAATCGAAATCCAAATTCTGGGAAGGAAGGAGATGCGATCCGCTTCTTCTTCTTCTTCTTCTTTGGCTTCTACTTCGTGGAGTCGACTCACGCCAACCCTAGGGTTGTGTGAGGTGCGCCGACCCTAGCACTCAAGAGGGGCGTCGGCCCTAGTGTGCATAGAGGGCGCCGACCCTAAGGGGAAGAGAGGGAGAAGAGAATAAGAGAGAGAGAGAGAGAGGAAGCTACTAATCTCTTGATAACTCAAAAAAATGGAATTAAGGGCTTGCCTTAGGTTCCTTTATATAGTAGCATCTCCCTTGCCAAGTCTCCCTCTTAACGGAATTTTCATAACAAATTTATCCTATAAATTCTCTTATGAATTATTCCGTTTAAACCAAGTTTTATTATAACTAATTTTATAATAAAACAAATACTTCTCTCTTTTAATTATGGAAAAAAATTTGTATAAAATTTTCTTATCATGGATAAATCAATTCATAATTGATTTTATAAATTAAAATTAAACCAATTCATGGTTCATTCTAATTTCCATAAAAAGAATAAATTTCTACAAATTTCTTTATAAATCTCTTTATATAAATTTCTTTATATATCAATTTATTTATCCATAATTTATAAAACAAATCGCGCTAGATTTATTTTATTAATTAAACCAATTAAATTGGTTTATTCCTCTTTTAATGGCCGGCCAAACCAAGAGGGTGGACACCCTCTTTGGCCGTCCAAACCAAGCCGATCCCATCGCGAATTAAACTCATTTAATTCGCCCAATAAGCCTTCAAAAGACTTAGCCATTTTTTAGCTTTCGTTGCGCCTCTGATTAACTCAGATTCGACTTATTTCTCTTGATCGGAAAATTCAATTTTCAACTCGTTTTAAATCCCTCGGATTACTCGTAGTGCGTGTGACTAAATAGGCTTTCGATTTATGTTGGCCGTCTATAATCAACCAATTATAGAACGATCATGAGTGGCACCTAGTAGTACATCATGATCCCCAATTAATCGTAAGATCAACGGTTGACCTCAGAAGTAATTCTGAAACCCTTCAGCAGCTCTAATGAATTGTGCCCCATTCCCTTCACCACCTTATACCCACTTGGTTCAGGACATGGTCTGTTTGTGTCAGTCCCCACTAGACTGACTACGTCACACCTAGCCCAAGTAGTGTCTTTCTCGTCCTTTGGATTTCTAATTTTCTCATGTATTTAAGAGACTCGCACTCTAAACATGATATGCTCTGGCCTGAGGCTTTGAGTATCCATCCGACGATAGGCCTGGGTATACATCTCCTCGGAAGGAGTGGTGAATCCTTTGTAGGCTGTTCAAACATGTTCAGGCACTTCGGCTTATACCCAATCATCCTGGGTCCACACCTCCTTGGAGATGCTTGCTTAAGATGTTAAAGTATAAGTCTCCATGACCAAGATGACTTGAACACCGCAAGTCAAAGGAACATCGCACTTAAGCTGCAGTAAGAACTTCATTGACAAATCTATGTAGATTACCATATGAAGTTTTACAGCTAGTCACTCCAATGAACTAGTTCCCTTAACTAGCATCCATGTTTATCTCCGGACATCCCAATGTCACCAGCCAGTGAGAATCAGCTGATTAAAGAATAACCCATGCTAGTCTCAACAGAATTGATAGTGTCCGTTTTTATCAATTCATCGACTAGGGATAATTTCAATATTTCACAATTGCACATGTAGAGATAATCACTAGTTGTGATCCCATCACAAATTCTCTTATGCTGTGAATTGTATTGCGTACATTCAGTAGATGAGTTTAAGATCCCAATCAAATACACAAACATGTATACTCAAATAGTGAATTATCATTTATTATATAAATATTTACAATCATAAGGCGATTGCCTTAGGACACTTCTCTCATATCACTAACAAACTCCCACTTGGCCTAATGCCAATCGCTATGGTATCCAATACCACAGGCTCTAACATGACCCTCAAGCTTGTTTTGAGCCAAGGCCTTAGTTAAAGGATCCGCTAAATTCCTTTCAGTGGGAATTTTCTCAATTTGTATGTCATTCCTACTTATAATCTCTCTGATCAGATGATAGCGGCGAAGCACGTGTTTGGATCGCTAAAGAGACCTTGGTTCCTTTGCTTGTACAATAGCTCCATTGTTGTCGCAGTAATCCGGCACTGCTTCATCAATGGTTGGAACCACGCCAAGTTCGGAGACAAACTTCTTGATCCAGACTGCTTGCTTTGCTGCTTCCGAAGCTGCGATATATTCCGCTTCCGTGGTAGAATCTGCTACGGTGTCTTGTTTGGAACTTTTCCAACATACTGTGCCTCCATTCAAAGTAAATACGTATCCAGACTGAGATTTGGAGTCATCCTTATCTGTCTGGAAACTGGCATCTGTATACCCACGTATTACCATATCTCCTTCTCCATATATTAGGAACACATCCTTAGTTCTTCTTAAGTACTTAAGGATTGTCTTGACAGCCGCCCAATGATCCATTTCTGGATCCGACTGGTATCTGCTTGTGACGCTCAGAGCATACGATACATCGGGCCTAGTACACAATATAGCATACATGATAGATCCTATCGCGGATGCATAAGGAATCTTATTCATGCAAATCCTCTCGTCTTCTGTGCGCGGACACATAGACTTTGAAAGGTTGATCCCATGCCTGATGGGAAGGTAACCTTTCTTGGATTCCGACATGCTAAACCATTTTAGCACTCGGTCTATATATGTAGACTGCGAAAGACCAAGCAACCGTTTTGATCTATCTCTATAGATTCTAATCCCAAGGATATAGGTTGCTTCTCTTAGGTCTTTCATGGAGAAAGTTTTGGACAACCAAATTTTAACTGTTTGTAAGACTTATATATCGTTTCCTATAAGTAAGATGTCATCGACATATAATACTAGGAATACGACTGCACTCCCACTAACCTTCTTGTACACATAAGGTTCGTCAGGATTTTGTGAGAAATCAAACTCTTTGATTGTCTCATCAAAACGGATATTCCAGCTCCTAGATGCTTGCTTCAGTCCATATATAGATTGTCGAAGCTTGCATACTTTGGTTTTATCAACCGATGTGAAACCTTCAGGTTGTATCATGTATACATCCTCAAGCAGGTTTCCATTAAGGAAAGCTGTTTTCACATCCATTTGCCATATCTTATAATCATAATGAGCTGCTATGGCTAGGAGCATCCGAATGGATTTAAGCATAGCTACTGGCGAATAGGTTTCGTCATAATCAATTCCTTGTTTTTGACGATATCCTTTTGCCACTAATCTAGCTTTAAAGGTAACAACATTACCTTCCATGTCAGTTTTCTTCTTGAAAACCCACTTGAACCCTATGGGCTTAATCCCTTCAGGTGGGTTAACCAAGTCCCATACTTGATTTTCGTACATGGAATCCATTTCCGTCTTCATGGCTTCAAGTCATTTGTCCCTTTCTGAACATTTCAGAACATCTTCATAACTGATAGGTTCGTCATCGCTTATGAGTAACACGTCGTTCGATTCCTTATGAGAAATCCGTATCTCTCTGGAATATTGCATGTCCTATCAGACCTACGAAGAGGTGGTGTTGTTTTAGGTTCAAAAGATAGCACATCATTATGAGGTATTGGTTGTGGGTCTAGACTAGGTGTCTTTGTAATGTCTATTGGAGTTTCTTGATCTTCATCAAGTTCAATGCCACTCCCACTGTTTTCTTGTAAAAGAAATTCTCTTTCCAGAAATACAGCATGCCTTGAAATAAACACCTTTTGTTCCAAAGGATGATAGAATTGGTAACCCTTCGTTTCCTTAGGGTCTCCAATAAATAGATATTTATCAGACTTAGCATCCAATTTGTCTGATACAGTCCGCTTCACATAAGCCGGATAACCCCATATCTTAAGGTGAGTTAAGTGGGGTTTCTTACTATTCCATGTCTCATATGGAGTAGTTGAGACTACCTTGGTCGGGACTCTGTTTAGCAAGTAAACAGCTGTCTTTAGTGCATAGCCCCAAAAGGATTTTGGAAGAGTTGCATGATTCATCATAGACCTAACCATGTCCATTAAGGTTCCGTTGTGCCTCTCAGATACACCATGCATTATGCTGTGGTGTATATGGCAGAGTCCATTGGGACAATATCCCATTGTCCCTAAGATAATCTTGAAACTCTTGACTTAAGTATTTACCACCCCGATCGGATCGAAGTATTTTAATACTTTTGCCAAGCTGTTTCTCTACTTCATTTCTGAACTCTTTGAATTTCTCAAAAGCTTCAGATTTGTGTTTCATCAAGAACACATACCCAAATCGTGAGTGATCATCGATAAAGGTAATGAAGTAGCTATAGCCTCCTTGTGCAAGAGTTGACATTGGTCCACATACATCAGTATGTATTAGACCAAGCAATTCTCCCACTGGATTACCTTTTCCGGAGAAGGGTAATTTGGCCATCTTGCCTTTTAAGCATGATTCGCATGTATCAAATGAACCGGGTTCAAATGATTCCAGAATTCCACATCGGTGTAATTTGGTCATGCGTTTCTTACTTACATGGCCAAGACGACAATGCCAAGTGTAGGAGTCTATTCGATTATCTATTCGAGCACGTTTGTTGCTGACTTCGATATTGAAAACGTCACTAGATAAATCTAACGTGTAGATACCATTGCACAAAATTCCATTCCCATAAAGAACGCCATTTTAAGTTATGTAACAATAATTGTTACTAAAAGTTAAATGATAACCCTTTTCATTCAAACATAAAATAGATACAATGTTCTTTATTAATGAAGGAACAAAATAACAATTATCCAATTCTAAGACACGTCCAGTGGGGAGCTTTAGCAAATATGTTCCGATGGCAACAACATCAATCTTTGCTCCATTTCCAACTCACAAATTCGCTTCTCCTTTGACGAGTCTTCTTCTATTCCTTAGCCCCTGTATGTCATTACATATATGTGAGCTACACCCAGTATCAAGTACCTAGGTATTTGAGGAAATAGAGTGACTTTCAATAACGAAGATACCTGAAGAGAATGGGGCATCGAATGCCTTATCCTTCAAGGACTCAAGATAAACCTTGCAGTTTCTTCGCCAGTGACCCTCCTTGCCACAATGATGGCAAGTTCCTTTTGGTTTCTTTTCAGTCATTTTGGCCTTTTCTTCTTTCCTTTATTCTGTTCTTTGGCCTTCCTCTTAGAACCTTTCTTCAAGGAACCAACTAACAGTACTGTCTTTTGATCCGTCTTTACAGAAGGCTCCACAGTCTTCAGCAGGTTGAGCAACTCAGGAATGGTAGTCTCTAGTTTGTTCATCCGATAGTTCATCACAAATTGTGAATAACTTTTGGGCAAACAATTCAGAATTAAGTCAATACTTAGTTCATGATCCATTGCAAAACCGAGTGTGCTCAGTCGCTCAATGTACCCCAACATCTTTAACACAAACTGTGAGGCAGAAGTGCCTTCCTGCATCCTAGAGGTGAAGAGGAGTCTGGAGACTTCGAACCTTTCGGATCTCGCCTGCTCTTCAAACAACTCATGAAGATGGAATATGATGGTATAAGCATCCATATGCTCATGCTGCTTTTGCAGCTCAGGTATCATAGAGGCTAGCATGATGCAACTTGCAAGTTCAGAATCGGTCACATGTTTCTGATAGGCCACTAACTGATCTGGAGTTGCATTTTCTGGAGGACGGCAAGGAAGTTGATCTTCAAGGACATAAGCAACCTTCACTGCCTTGAGGACTATCCTCAGGTTTCGAAGCCAGTCCATGAAGTTTGGCCCAGTCAGTTTATTGGTGTCCAAAATGGAACGCAAATTCAGAGAAGACATGATCGAGTGATTAACCTAGAAATACAAATTGAGCTTATGTGAGAAGAATGATAAAGAATGTATCAACATACATTAATAAAATCCTATTTAATTTTTCAAATTGAATAACCCTTCTTATCAATTCGGGAGATTGTAGGAACATCTCCAAATAGGTTGATATCCAACCATAGATAAGAACAACCATGGCTGTGGCCATCAAGTTTTTCTTAGCTATGAAGGTAGGTAATTATACCAATTACATATCACATATATGTAACTATCACTTTATGCTATCAACTAATTGAATGTTTGCATAAATTATTGGGTTGTTAACTCATTAACAAGTATGCAACATTATACATAGCACCCAACTGCACCTCTCTTTACATCGACCTTGGCTGTGGCACAACAAATCGATGCTCCAAGCTTAAGGCTGACCCATTAATCAAGAAATAGTTTTAATATGGTTGGAGCTCATTCAACCGTTTAGTCAGACTTGGATGTGTCCAACAACCAAAACTAAGGATTGACCTCTGACTCCAACTATATTATTCATAAACTAATTCCATGGTTTGAACATGTTGAGGTTCAAGCCGGGCATGGATGTGTCCATCAACCCAAACAAAAAATAAAACTCCGATTCTAACCATATTAATGGAAGGTGTTGGCCTTAATATTTTGTAAGGGGTTTTGGGTCTCATCCTTTCTTTTCTAAGCACATTCATGACATATAATTATGTCATGACTAATGATTTCCTTAATAAAGTATGTATGTGACTTAATTTATCAAGTCTCATTAATTGAATTAGGAACCGGATTTCCTAATTCTAATTTCGTACATTATTCAAGGAATTATTTTGGGAAACAATTTCCTAAATTGTCATAATCAATTTCGGAAATAATATGTTTAAGACTTTGATTTCTCTAAATCAAATCTTATCAAATTAAGAGACAAATTCTCTTAATTCAACCACATATTATTTTCATGAAAATCTCATTTAAGAAAACTTTATAGGAAACCATTTTCCTAATTAATTTTGGAGACAACAATATGTAGAGCATCACCTCTTAAATCAAATTTCCAAGATTTGATCACATATTTTATTCATGGATTAATTAATTACAACAAATCGTTTTCTAAGGGTGGCTCCTCGAGGCTCAGATACCCAAAGAAAAGTGATTTGTCGTAAATCCAATTTGGTCCGCTCCCCGAGGCGTAACCAAATCAAACATGATAATTTTATTCAAAATGAGAAATTACAACAACTACTTCAAATTGGACGGCTCCCCGAGGCTTAATCCAAAATAAAGAATTTTGTTAATAATTTAAAACCAATTCAAATTTAATTGTCAATTAATGATCCATAAATTTGTCTAGACTTTCTTGAAAGAAAGTGCCCAAAATCAGGAGATTTCATAATAGGTTTTCAGAATAATTGTAAGTTTCTGGTACAAAGAAAAATTACATATTTCCAAAATTGAAAAATTTCCAAAATAGGAAATTTCCAAAATTGGAAAGTTTCCAAAGATGGGAAGTTTTCACAATTATCATAAAATTTCAGAAACTAGGATATTTCAAATGTTTGCGAAATTTCATGAGGATTTCCAAACTTTGAAATTCCTAAATCTAAAATTTATTATAATTAGAAAGTTTCCATAATTGAAATTTTTTTCCAAAATTGAGATCATGACAAAGTTTTCCACAAAACAATTATATGATTATGTCGAACACTAACTGGCTCTGATACCACTGTTGGGACCGGGTGCATGTTGACAAGGATACGGGTTCGTAAAATTTTAAATTTTTTACGTGCAGCGGAAGAATTAGCATAAAATAAATTCCTAAATTATTTTAACCACGTATCTAGTATGCAACCTTATGATGTGTGGACATAATCATAAATTAAAACTTTGCAGAAAAGTAAACTAATTTACTTTGTACCTCACGTAACTCGAAGTAAAGGACGAGATCCAACCGTAGCGTCCCTTGGATGCTCCGCCTCTATTCGCGTCCACGCCGAGTTCTCTTCGGGATGACTTCGCAAAGCCACGAGTTTTGTGCCGACGAGAGTTACTAGATTCTCCGAAGACACAACTAGAAGGTCAAGAAAGAAGAAAGGAAACTAACCACCAAGAATCGGAATACAAATTCCGGGAAGGAAGGAGATGCGATCCGCTTCTTCTTCTTCTTCTTTGGCTTCTACTTGGTGGAGTCGACTCACGCCAACCCTACGGTTGTGTGAGGTGCGCCGGCCCTAGCACTCAAGAGGGGCGCCGGCCCTAGTGTGCATAGAGGGCGCTGGCCCTAAGGGGAAGAGAGGGAGAAGAGAATAAGAGAGAGAGAGAGAGGAAGCTACTAATCTCTTGATAACTCAAAAAAATAGAATTAAGGGCTTGCTTTTGGTTCCTTTATATAGTAGCATCTCCCTTGCCAAGTCTCCCTCTTAACGGAATCTTCATAACAAATTTATCCAATAAATTCTCTTATGAATTATTCCGTTTAAACCAAGTTTTATTATAACTAACTTTATAATAAAACAAATACTTCTCTCTTTTAATTATGGAATAAAATTTGTATAAAATTTTCTTATCATGGATAAATCAATTCATAATTGATTTTATAAATTAAAATTAAACCAATTCATGGTTCATTTTAATTTCCATAAAAAGAATAAATTTCTACAAATTTCTTTATAAATCTCTTTATATAAATTTCTTTATATATCAATTTATTTATCCATAATTTATAAAACAAATCATGCTAGATTTATTTTATTAATTAAACCAATTAAATTGGTTTATTCCTTTTTAATGGCCAGCCAAACCAAGAGGGTGGACACCCTCTTTGGCCGGCCAAACCAAGCCGATCCCATCGCGAATTAAACTCATTTAATTCGCCCAATAAGCCTTCAAAAGACTTAGCCATTTTTTAGCTTCCGTTGCGCCTCTGATTAACTCAAATTTGACTTATTACTCATGATCGGAAAATCCAATTTTCAACTCGTTTTAAATCCCTCGGATTACTCGTAGTGCGTGTGACTAAATAGGCTTTCGATTTATGTTGGTCGTCTATAATCAACCAATTATAGAACGATCATGAGTGGCACCTAGTAGTACATCATGATCCCCAATTAATCGTAAGATCAACGGTTGATCTCAGAAGTAATTCTGAAACCCTTCAACAGCTCTAATGAATTGTGCCCCATTCCCTTCACCACCTTATACCCACTTGGTTCAGAACATGGTCTGTTTGTGTCAGTCCCCACTAGACTGACTACGTCACACCTAGCCCAAGTAGTGTCTTTCTCGTCCTTTGGATTTCTAATTACTCTCATGTATTTAAGAGACTCGCACTCTAAACATGATATGCTCTGACCAGAGACTTTGAGTAACAATCCGACGATAGGCCTGGGTATATATCTTCTCGCAAGGAGTGGTGAATCCTTTGTAGGATGTTCAAACATCTTCGGGCACTAGGCTTATACCCAATCGTCCTGGGTCCACACCTCCTTGGAGATGCTTGCTTAAGATGTTAAAGTATAAGTCTCCATGACCAAGATGACTTGAACACCGCAAGTCAAAGGAACATCGCACTTAAGCTGCAGTAAGAACTTCATTGACAAATCTATGTAGATTACCATATGAAGTTTTACAGCTAGTCACTCCAATGAACTAGTTCCCTTAACTAGCATCCATGTTTATCTCCGGACATCCCAATGTCACCAGCCAGTGAGAATCAGCTGATTAGAGAATAACCCATGCTAGTCTCAACAGAATTGATAGTGTCCGTTTTTATCAATTGATCGACTAGGGATAATTTCAATACATCACAATTGCACATGTAGAGATAATCACTAGTTGTGATCTCATCACAAATTGTCTTATGCTGTGAATTGTATTGCGGATATTCAGTAGATGAGTTTAAGATCCCAATCAAATACACAAACATGTATACTCAAATAGTGAATTATCATTTATTAAATAAATGTTTACAATCATAAGGCGATTGCCTTAAGACACATCTCTCATATCACTAACAGGATTGAGGAGTAGTTTTCTTAGCGAATTTTTAGTTATTAGTTGGCATTTCGATTTCTGAATTTTGTTTCATTACTGCACTTGTATCAGCTATTCCAATTTCAATTCTGAATTGTTTCTTCCTTAATTAGGGTTAAATCCACCAAGTTAAGTAGTTAGTTAGCTTGTTTAGTGAACGATCAGTTTCAATTTCAGTTTATTTCTTTGTTTGTTGCTTGCATATCAACTCAATTGTTGCGTGCCAGTTTGTGTAGTGGCATGCCATGTTTAATTTCTGCATATCAGTTGTTTCAATCTTATTTCATTAGTTTTTGTCAAGTAATTATTAGTCTTTTTAAGCTTCCCTGAACTTAGATTAGCGACTTGAATTTAGTTTGCATTTGCTAGTTTAGCATTTGATCCGCTGCTATAAGAATTTGGCAGTAAGTTCCTTAAGTTCTGCACCTTTCATTTCTGCACTTTTCATTTCTGAATTTGAGTTGATTCTGCACATCGGTTTGGGCTCAGGAATTGTTGTTTCGCAGTCAATAGTCTCTGAACTCTCCATATAACCGATTGCTTCCATTTATCAGCTTCATATCAGTTATAGTTGGCATTTAGTATCCACCATTGGCACATAAGTTTCTTCCTTTTGTATCAAGTTTGTTTTATTTTTCTTCACTTAGTATCAAGAAAAGTGTCAGCAGGTGTTGGAGTCAAGTTGAATGCAGTTTTTAGTTTGTTGAAGAGTTTGAAATTGGATTTGCTTCGGGTCTAGTTGTCACTGCATTTGAATTCTAATTTCGGCATTAGTATCAAGTTTCATTGTTGCAATTGGGTTTTAAGTTTTTGGCATCAGTTTCAACCAGAAATTTTAGCTTTGTTTAATTCATTTACTTAGCATTAGTTTAGCATTTGCAATCAGACTTGGTTTCCAAATTTAGTTAAGTTCAATTGCTTGATTCGGTTTCCATAGGTTGAGTTATTACTTGCCATCATTTGTTTAGTTTATTAGTTAAGTTCCTTTCTTTCCATTGCATTTTCATTTCTATTTGCAATCCACACCCCGATTTTATTTGAAACCCAAAAATTATATCAACGACACATAAACCCAAGTTAGAATCAAACAACATCAACTTGCCCTAGGAAAAATACGACCTGTGGCCCCTTTACTACTTTTTCATACTTTGATTGCAAAAAGGGTTTCTAGCTTTTCATACATCTAAATTTTGAGACCCACACTTTCGTGACAGCCTCTTTTGGGTCCATCAGTCATCCGAAGATGAAAAGGAGTCAAGTGATGAGGAACAAGGGAGTTCAAGTGAAGGTGAAGGCTCATCATCATAATCCGATGTGTCGGTAAGTGAGGTATATAACTTACCTACCTCTGCTCTTGTTAAAATAATTGCTAGTACAAATGATGATTTAGCTAAGGCTAGAAAGAAGGTTAAGAAATTAAAAAATGAAGTTTGCATGCTCAAATTAGAATCCATGAAACTTAAGGATAATGTGCATGTTTCCTCTTCCGTTTCACATGATTCATGTTTAGAAAAGGAAAATAAGAAGCTAAGGGAAAAGGTAGAAGACCACACCAAGGCTCTTGAAAAATTTCAAATTGGCTCTAGAAACCTTGACATGATCATCAATAGTCAAAGAGCCGAGTATACCAAGGCCGGGATAGGTTATAGACCCAAAATCAAGGAAGTGGCATTTGTTTCACTTATGGGTAGGAAGGGTGCCCCTAGGAAGCAAGGTGTTAGGGGAAATGTAAAGAAGGCATGGGTACCAAAGAAATACTTAAATGATATTTGTGGATCTAGCATTTGGGTACCAAAAGCATGTGTTTTCCGTGTTGTTTAGGTGAAGGTGAATGTGAAGGAAGACTCAAAAATGTGGATGGTGGATAGCGTGTGTTCAAGGCATATAACCGGGGATATGAGCAAATTCTCCACCATTAGCTATTTAAGAGATGGAACAGTATCTTTCGGAAATAGTGGAAAACTCAAAATAATAGGTAGGGGCACCATTGAGGTATCTCCTACAATCACAATTCATAAAGTACTTTTAATTAAGGATATGGAGTTTAATTTGCTTAGTGTGAGTCAACTTTGTGACGCCGGGTATAGGGTTGAGTTCAATGCAAGAAAGTGCTTGATTAGACAAAATGGCTCCGAAAATATCATGTTAGAAGGATATAGAGAAGCAAACCTTTATTATCTCAATCGTTCTTATGCTTCTAACATGTCTTCTAAGTGTTTCATATCCAAAGAAGAAGAAGGATGGTTGTGGCATCGGTGGCTTGGTCACATAAATATGAAGAATATAGCAAGGGTGGCCAGGATGGAGTTGGTAAAGGGGCTCCCCAATGATCAAGTATGAAAAGAATAAGATATGTGATGCATGCCAAGAGGGTAAGCAATCAAAATCATCGCACAAAGGTAAAATCTTAACTAGCACTTATTTACCTTTAGAATTATTGCATTTGGATTTGTAACGACATGGTCCCTTAACCCATTGGCGGCCAAATCAACATTTGGCGGCCCAACAACCTGGCGGCCAAATCAACATTTGGCGGCCCAACTATGTCGTCGACCAACAACCGATGTCGACGATCAACAACCGTGTCGTTACTCACTAGGTCTTTCCACCCCTGGCCAGTGGATTTTTACCTTCCTCAGGATTCGAACTCTAGACCTCCAGGATAAGTACTAGAGTTTATGAATCCTGATACCAAGTGAGCTGCATCAGACTATTGGACCTTCATCTTCTCAGCCGCAGGCGATTTTAGCGTTGCCGCCTTCAGCTACAGAGACTTGCCGAGTTTATGCAGTCACCAGAGAGGAGGCACAGCGGGCCGATGGATCGGTCTTTTGTGGTATGATTTCGGTTTATGCATTTCCTGCTGAATTACTTGTTAATACTGGTAGTTCTAATTCTTTCATATCATGACTATTTATGGGAAAAATTAGTAGATTGCCTACCTTTAGATCACAACGTTTATCAGTGTCTCTACAATCCGGTGAGGTATTGGATATCACGCAGGAAGTCAGGGCGTGTCCATTGGACTTCGGCAATTATACCCTCACCGTGGATCTGTCAGTTCTCGAGATGGTAGAGTTTGATATTATTCTGGGCATGGATTCGTTGGCGGCTTATCATGCCACAGTTGAATGCCAAGCGAGGGTGGTCACGTTTCGGCCTCTGAACCAACCCTCGTGGGAATTCATTGCCACCAGAGATGATGGGATTTCTATTATCTCTGCAATTCAAACCCAGAAGCTTATATCACATGGATGTCAGGGTTTTCTATTATCATTGATTAGTACTGATGGTAGCAGTAGCCCTCAGCTCTCGAATGTTCCAGTGGTCCAAGAATTTCCAGACGTATTTCTAGACGAGTGATAAGTACTATTTTGTTGATCGTTTTAGGTTCTAAAATCCAGGTTTGACCCATGTTTTACTTGCGTAATTGTGAATTTACCCTAGGTTCTAGGACTTACTTCATTTTGGACTTAATTGTAAACATTGATAAATTTGAATTATTTTTGCCACTAAATTGTTAATCTATTTTTGTAGGCTTGGAAGGATCATGGACCTAGGTCATGCCGGGTCAAACTTGAGTCGGAAGTGGACTCGGATCGAGTGATCAAGCTTCAGACTAATCAGGGTCGTCCGATTCAAAAATGGCCAGATCTGGGTCATCTGAGAACCGTTGAGGCAATCCGAGCTAGGATTAAGGCTGATCAAGCACTTAGGTCAAGATCTGAGATTTTCATCCAAATCCGAGGAGATTCAGCAGTTGGACCAAGCTCAGAGGGCTCTAGACCGTTCATTCAAAGATCAAGGTGATCTGAACCATCCGTTGCAAATCTGGAAGATCCGAGCTATTGGGAGACAGATCCTGACCTTTGATCAAGATCTGGAAAGTTTGATCCAAATCAGACGAAGATCAACCATTGGATGAGTGCTGGCAAATCTGAGTCGTCCGTTTCTTAACTACATAAACTGTCCTCTGCTCCCGATCGGAGCTTGTCGCGTCTTCGCCAATTCTTCGCATTTTTCCAGTTGTTCTTCATTTCGTTCGTAGTTTTTTTTTCATCCGAAGGCGTGGCCAACTTGATTTCGACCTTGGAACAAGATTTAAATCGTTGGGAGGAAGCTTCTGTGGAGATTCTCACGCGGATTTGCACCGGAACAATGATGATTGAGGGTTCCCTCAATTTCTGAGATCCGATCGATTGGATCACGATCGTGAGCCATTTTCATTCATCGGAGCTCTCTGGAGGGTCCCTTGGAGTGTTCTGATCATCACCAAATCATCATCGCACTTCTACATCGCGAGATCGAGGAGATCGTATGGGTTTTCTCAGCTTGGTGCAGTCTGTGAGAAGATTCGACATTGAGGCAGATTTCCATTGATCTGCGGAGCTAAAGGGGTTCTTGGCTTGCTCTTGTGTGACGGCAAGGAGATTTTGAGCCAAGGGATGGATCGAGGCTTAGTTTCCTTAATGAATTCTATTTTTAGCTGTAATTTCAGTTTCTACAAATTATTTCTGTTTCTGTCTTTGTATCAGCAACTTAATTTTTTGTTCTGGATCTTTCTACCTTAAGTAGTGTTTTAATTCGACACTCTTATTAGTTAAGTTGTTTGAGTAGTGTACAACTGCATTTATATTAGCTTGTTTCATGTTCGAATTGATTCTGAATTTGGTATCAGCCCTGTTTTGCGTATCAGTTTTTTTCTCTTACGTCTCAGTTTGTTCTTCTACAGTTCCTGATTTTTAATTCAAGCTAGCTTTAGTTTTATCTGCTGAATTCACCTTGAAGTTTGTTTCATTTACGTAGTTATTGAATTTAATTGTTGCATTGAGTTTCATTAGTAGTGTATCAACTATTGTTCCTGCAAGCCAGCTGTTTGAATTC